>JANITW010000004.1:56206286-56219544 GCA_027564335.1 Erythroxylum williamsii | reverse complement strand
ATTTATCAAAACTCAATGTGCGGGACCAAAATAAGCATAAAAATCATAGATCCGGAGTCAACAAATGCATAATTACTAAAGAAAACGGGCCTAATTTATAGTATAAATTTGGTCCAATCACCTTGGTAACCTCTTCAGAGGCATCCTCATCGGGTTTTTCGGGACACACCTCACTGAGCACAAAACTTGTACTCTTCAGCAGTAAGCAAAATGTCCAAATTCCTTTTCCAGTCTATATAGTTAGGACCCTCACACTTGTTTTGGGTTAAGATGTTGGCTAAGGGATTAAAGGATGTCATATTCAACTGAGATTAAGCAAAATATCAAAATAACATTTTCTGAATTTTAACACATGATTGAATAAAACAAATATGACCTTAAAATTCACTTATGCATATCTAACATTCATGAATAGCAATCTCAATGGGAGAATTAAACTAACAATATGTCATGCATAAATAGTAAAATAACTGACATGCACTATTCGATGGGAGAAACATGCCAGAAAACTATCATAAATGAAAAACCATTACATCTAGTCCATGCCCCTCATGAAATTACTCAGATGGAGAGTTAAAATAATACAGATAAAACTGGAATAGATTTAGTGATACACAAACATACCATCTTTCGATGGGAAAGAATATGCAAGTAATCACAACTAGCAAGTAATGGAAAACACCTTTTTCAAAAATAAATTCTATTTGACTATATTATGTAACAAACAGCAAATTTCCAAAAAAAATTATAAAAAACTCAAAAATTCACAAAGAATTTAATTTCCAAAACTAAAAAATATTTCTAGGTCATTTTTCAAAATTAAGAAATATTTTAGATCATTTTGCAACAAAACGACAACTGTCTGGTTTAAGAAGAAATTTTCCAGACTTGTTTATAAACACAAAACTTTCAGGACCATTTTTTTCCCAGGTCTGTTTGAAAATTTTAAAAACTTGGACCATTGATAAAACTTGCCACTTCATTGTCTTCCTCACGATGAAAGCAAAATTAGTTGCTATTTTTTAAAAAATTTAAACAAGAACCATTTTCACTTTTGTATGAAAACATAAAATGATTCTGTAAAAAATTTCCAACAAAAACATTTTATATTATTAACTATTTACATGAGTTTCAAGTTTCATGTTATGCAAAAAAACAATTTTCTCTATTCTCCACATAGAAAAAATATTTTCCATTTTTGAAAACAGAAAAATGAAACAACTTTTATTTGTTGAAGTAAAACGAAAACCTTTTTACATGAGTTTCAAGTTTCATGTTAAGCAAAAAATGATTTTCTCTATTCTCCACATAGACAAAACGTTTTCCATTTTTCAAAACAGAAAAATGAAACAACTTTCATCTATTGAAGTAAAACAAAAACGTTGTTAATAAAAAAAAAACCCATTTGAACACATGGAATTTTAGCCAAAATGAAAATTGGTTCGGAAAAATGAGCTGAACAGGAATACATAGGAAATCGTTTATCATAGAAACGAAAAGAAGAAAATACAAATTAAAATCAAAAAGCTTTTCCACATCCTTACTAGAAAAAATGATTTCATAAAATACACTGTACACAAAACATTTTTCGAAACACATAAACATAAGTTTTCATGACAACATCCAAAAGAACAAACCATAAACACAATTCATAGGAAAAAAGGACAGGCAACCTATATAGATATTTCCAGGGCTCAAAAAACCTCTCCTTTCTACATAAGAAGTTACCGATAAGATTATACGATTTTTTTATATGCGGTTTATAATTCAAATCAACATATTTTTTATTTAATTTAAAATTTTAATAAATAAAAAATTTTAATTGAAATGTTTTGTTACTTATTTAAATTACAAAAAACACACGTGTGGTCTAAACAATTAAGGCACGACAGGGACTGCCGGAAAAAATTAATAAGACTAAAATTATAATAAGAATCTATATAGGACCAGTATATTCGTATTATAATTAATCATAAATTATTCCACTAAAAATTTATGATTGAACTCCTTATTAATTTCAACTTTCCACAACATAATAAATTATGTTCCCCATGTTAAGATTACTGATACTTGTCAAGTCAAATAAATTACTGATAATTTATTTAAATAACAATTTTAATCTTTAAGATTGTCGCTCAACTTATTTCGTGTGTCGGATTAAAAATCCACCTGTAGGTTTTACACAATGAAACCTTATAAGCTTACTTAAAGTGCATCATCATTCTCTATATCAAGACATCGATTCCATCATTAATTAATATTTCACAATTACAAATCGCCTTTGCCTAATTCACCGAGTATTATTGACACGATAATTAAAACTCACTCTTTAATTAATTAAAGCACAAGAAAATGTCTATTTGCTCATATTAACTAAATCAAGATTAAGAACATAAATCTTATTTCTAATGTCCTTAAGAATATGTTTTAATAGTCAGTATAAAACAACCATTCTCAACTTGGTCTAGTTAAATAAATACAAAATGTACTGACACATATTCAGATTATGCAAATCTCCAATTGAATACAATTAAAGAATTGTTTAATGAAAAACATCCAAAGATTATACTATTACATTTGCTTGGTTAATAGTATATATCTATCATATTTATGTTGAAAAAAATAAATATACCTTTGTTTATTTGCTTCAATTCAATGCCAAGAATATAAGTCATCAAACCAAGTTCTGTCATCTCAAATTGAGCAATCATGGCTTCCCTAAATTCTTCCAATAATTTAGAATTGTTTATGGTGAAGATTAAGTTATCCATGTATAAGTAAATAATTGTGATATCTCCATCCTTGTTAGTTTTGATATATAAAGCATGCTCATATAAACACCTATAAAATCCTTTATTCTGAAAATAGGTATCGATACAGGTGTACCATGCTCGTGGTTCTTGTTTTAATCCATATAATACCTTGTACAATTTGTAAACTTTATCTTCATCTCCTTGTTTCTCATAGCTTGATGGTTGCTTAATATAAACCTCTTAATCAAGTACACCATTTAAGAATGCTGACTT
Source organism: Erythroxylum williamsii (assembly GCA_027564335.1). Taxonomy (NCBI): domain Eukaryota; kingdom Viridiplantae; phylum Streptophyta; class Magnoliopsida; order Malpighiales; family Erythroxylaceae; genus Erythroxylum; species Erythroxylum williamsii. The sequence goes on along the minus strand of JANITW010000004.1, from coordinate 56,216,518 downwards.
GACATCCATCTGAAATATTTTCCAATTTCTTTGAGTAGCAATAGAAATGATAATCTACATAGTATCCAATCTAGAAATTGGGGCAAATAATTCAAAATAATCAATACCAGACTTTTTTTGTATCCTTTTGCAACTAACCTTGCTTTAAAACGTTCCACTTCTCCATTGGGTTTATACTTTGTCTTATATACCCACTTGACTCCGATTGGTTTCTTTGCTCCCGGGAGAGTAATTAGCTCCATGTATTCTTCTTATCAATTCCTTTAATCTCCTCCATTGCTTTAATCCAAAAATTTTTGTTCATTTCTTTCTCATATGTTACTGGATTATAATGTGCAAAGAAAGCATAGTAGGTAACATCTTCATTATCATCATCATTATCATTATCACCTACTTGATAATCTTTCAAATAAGTGGGTGGACTACATTCTTGTTGTGAGCACCTAAGTAAAGGTAAAGTTGGAGGAGATGTCATTTTAGAATCAATATGAGTTGACTATTTAGGAATTGGAGATGAAGATGTCTCTCTAGTTTGATTAGTCATTTCTAATTTATTATTTATGAACACCGGTATTGGCAATGATTTCATTTCATTTTTAAACCAATCCCATACTCCATCTTCTTCAAAAGTAACATCTTTAATGATAATCACTTTTTAATTCTTTAGACTATAAAGGTTATAACCTCTTGTTTCTATGTTGAAATTGACAAATATACATTTTCTACCTTATTAACTGGCTTCTTTCTCAACTAATCAAACACATGTGAATATGCTTTACAACCAAACACCCTCATATGACTAAGATTAGGCTTTGTCCACTCCATGCTTGTAGCATCCCATTCCCATTCCAAGGATTAGAACCTTAAATTTCTGTAATTGAGAAATAACAATAAGAGATCAGACAAATACATTTCATCCTTATGTATAATGTTAGCATACACACACATGAATTTGATTATTGCACACATTATAATGAATTGTTCATGCAATCATTTGACATTTTTGGGGATAAATGATTGTTTTAATGCGATTATAATGTGAATTATGGATTATGTGTCTTAAAAATTGAGTTGGAGTGTATAAGGAGTGAATTATAATTTTTGGTGAAATATGAGAATTTTCTAGAATTTAAGGGTATTTTTGGACTAGAAAAAATGCTATGTAGCATAACAATTGATAAATAGTAGTAGAAATAAGAGTCAAATGGTAGTAAAAAAATTTTATGAATGACATTAAGATTTATGACAAGTGTCATTGAAAATTGGGTTAAAAATGGGAGACAGATTGACTAGTTAAATAAAAGACCAAATGAAGGCCATAAGGTAGTGACATGTGGCAAGTGACAAGTGTCTGATTTATTTTTGATTAAATTAGAGACAAATGGCTACATTTTCGATAAAGATATTGAATTCAAATTTTGTCTTTTAGAATTTCAAAATTTGACTTGAAGTTGAGTACTGGGTGCAATAAATTGATGCATGAATACATGTGTTAGTGTTCTGTTTTGAGAGTATGAAAACCACGAGTGATGAATTGTTATATAGATGTTATGAGTTGTGAATTAAGGGTATAATGAAAGTGAAAGTTATGTTAACGAAGATGTTGAGTTTTGTTCTTGAAATAAGATAAATTAAGGTGATAGTTAGAAGTGAATGAAGGTGGAAATGAAGATGAATACGTCCAAAAAGTTGATGATGAATGTCTATATATATATATGTTTTATTTTTAGTGTTCATGAGCAATCATGAACTATAATTTGTTTATGGATGATATTGAGTTGTAATGTAATTAAGAATGATTGGAAAATGATGAGTAATTTAATTAGAAATGATAGACCAAGCATAAGGCAGTGAATGTAGTAATAAAGAGTTAGAAATATAGAAAATAAGGATGCAATTGGATAGGTTTTGGGGACAGAGGCATAACTTTTGCTATGGATCTTGAATTGATATCATTTAAGTATGCTTTCGAAGAGGACTTCAAGTTCTACAATTTTATGAAGAATCAAGGAGAGATTTTGTTATCTAAAGGGTCAAAATTTCACATTTCTAAAAGTGACCTGTAAAGGTCCACTTAGTAGACATGATGTTTGCCCAATGGACATTTATTGTCTATTTGGACTTAAATTAGGCTTAAATGGAGCTTGAATTGAACCTAGAATGATGATTGGATTAAGTGATTAAATGTGTGATATGTAAGAAGTGATAATTGGGGTTATAACTTAGTGAATGAATTAATGACATCATAGTACCAAAGGCATATGTACAATGAGAATGATGATGTTCATATGATTGTAGTTATGATTCAAAGGAGTTGAGTAATATGTATTAAGTAAAAGTGAATGAGAATTGGGTATTATGAGAGCATATAATATTAGAAAAGAAATGACGAGAAATTGAGTTATGATATTAGAATAACCAAGTGTTCTTGAGAAGTAAGCCTAAGAATAACCTAAAAATATACAAAGGATAAGGATTGAATGGTAAACTTAGAATGATCATGTATAAATAAAGTGTAAACCTAAGTTCAATTGGACGCATATGATTTATGAAATGTAAATGAACATAAGATATGAATTTAGGTAATGTACCCAGGATTGTAATTGAACATGCATTATACACAACACATATACATATATATGTGATTGAGTATTCATAAGATTATGAAATTAATAATATGTGTGTGCAATATGTGTATTGCATAATATTGGTGTGTAGGACAAAACATCCACATCCAGATGTTTCCAGATCATGGAAGCTAATGCTAATCTGGAGTATACTGTAGGTAACCTAGATGGTCTCACTTGATTATTTGTTTGTTTTAAATTCCGTATTGAAAATATGTGACTGTGATTGTGTTGATTCCAGACATTGACTATCCGAGGCGTTTTATGCATGAAATACATATTGGAAGTGCTCATTGAATGCGAATTTGACAAAATAAGTGATTACCCAACATTTTGTTAAATGCCGAACTAAAGTCCAATGATAAATGTGTAAAGTAAAATAAAGTAACTAATTAATCTTATATGATTGATGCATTTCATTACAGGAATGCATGAAAACATAAAGGTTGTTGTGACCGGAGTAAGCACTTAAAATGGCTTAAATCTCATAAAGTGGAAAAGAGCTTAAAGCTCAGAATGTGATTAAGAACCAAAGGCTCACTATATATAATGAATCCAGTATCCCCAACAAATATGGGATAGTTATCAATGAGCCCGTTATCTACAATAGATACAGGATAATTATAGGCACTCGGTCACAATAAAAACAATTGAAAGTGAGTCTCATGAGCACTACATATGCATATGATATGTATGATCTAAATGGTTGGAATATAGTTTGAATGATTACTTAATATGATATATAATTTAAGTGAATATCAAATGTATGTGACTCATCAAGTTGAGTTGATGAAGTGATCTGAATTATGTGATTATATGAATATATGTGCTATATGTTAGACCCCATTCCTGGAGTTCAACTATCGTTCCGGAGTCGAAAAGTGTGAGCAGGTTTCCTTGTAAGGTTATCCCAATGAACCCTCAAGTTGATGTCATCTCATAAGGGTGGCTTGCCCACACCAGTAAATCACCAATATCAAAATTTGAATTCTTCAAGAAAATTGTAGTTCTATGTCTCTAGTTTATTTTGAAATAAGAACCATTTCATTCGGAGCTCTATAACTCAAGATATGCTTAAAAATCCAAAGTGTATTCATAGCCCAGTTATGCCCTTCCAACTGATCCCTCCTTTTCCTTTCATCAATCTTTCTAAATCGACACAAAAAGCTACAAATTTTTATGGAGAGATAGGAAAATGTGCTTCAAGAATCAATTAATTTGGAGGTCGGATTATGAAGTTATGGCCAAAAGAATCAACCATGCTCATGTCCTCAATCATGCTGTACCTATCTCGGGACAATTGCCATAACTTTCACCAAGGATATCGGATTAAGATCTTATTTAGATGGTTGCAAAGAGAACTTCTAGAGCTACAACTTTTAGGAGAACTAGAAGTGAGATCTTATCATTTGGAGGGTCAAAACATGGTCCATGTGAAACCTCACGAGCAGACTGTGTAACCTTCAGGTCTAGAAATTTTCTGCATCAAGAATACACGACCATTGAGAACATACATGGCCTGAACATGTAATCTTTGGGTGTAACAAAAATTTTCTCCCTCCAAGACCCTCTAATGGATCCTAAATCCATTCTAACATCTCTTTTACTCATAATCTCCTCAAATTCACGTCTTCTAATGCAATATCACTTCATTCACTATAGTTGTTCCATATACACATCCTCTCTGACATCCTAACTTGTAATGGTCATAACTCACAACTCCAATATCCAAAAATTGTGTGCTTTATACTATTGAAAAGCTAGAATGATAAGCTACAATTTTCATGAAGAAACTTTGGCCAATTCAACCTAGATCGATACATTTTTGCCTTTGAATTTATAATACAATTTCTTCACCTATGAAAGCTTGAAAATGCAATATCTCTTTATATCAATTCAACTACTAAGTACTTTTAGTTAAACTCTAGAGTCTCACCACAAATGATTCATCACATACAATCTTTCCAAATCTAACATGCGATTCTAATACTAACAATAATTTGCAATCTCAACAAAAAAGAATATGAACATACACATTCCACTTTCACATTCATTATACTCAACCTTTAAAATAACATAATCATATACAAAAGGAACTTCTCAATTTCTCATTTTCATTTCTAAAAAAAGTAAATGTTTGAACAAGCTTTACTTACATATCAACATACACATCAAACTTAATACAAAATACGAAAGGATGCTCATGTTTGATATGCTTATAAAGCTATCCAAAATAGTTACTAGCTTAGTACAAAAGATTTCTAGTTATCTTGGAGTTCCGAATGCCTTATAGGGATCGTTAATCTTCTTGTTCTGCACCTAAGGAGGGAAAATTATGGGTTGAGCTATGCAACTCAGTGGCAAATATATTTATAGCCATTGGCAATGAGCCACTTAATCAAATATATATGAATATTCATATAGGCATACATGTCTTGTCTTAGTCTAGTAATGAAAGTTTAGCATTCACAATTCCAATTCACGTCTCATAATTCAACACATCATCACATAGAACATATTGGATGTAATTTATCATCAAAGTGTAACACTCAAATTGTATCATAACTTGACATATCAAAATGCGAATGCACAAACTATTGACTCGAGGTTTCTGTGGAACAAAATGAAGAAACCGAAATTTACATCGTGAATAAAATGAGTCCACTTTTCGGATCTCGTGTGCCACAAGCAGGCAGCCAGAAGAAGGCTTTATATCGACATGCACGTGACTAAGAAATGGTTCCACTCTTGCCCGAACACAATCCACTTTCATGTTCAATTCAATTAATCACAAATTCATATTCTCATGCTTTTCTTCTTTCCATTTAAACCAAAATGTCATGATACAATTCCAAGGCATAGCATGCTCATACTCACAATTCAATCATATCAAAATGTCATACATCTTTCAATGCAAAACATAACATAAAACATATCATAATGCATTTTTCACATCATAACAATTCACAATTTGGCAATTCAAGAATACACACACACACACATAGGCACATTGCCCATTTACACAATAACCATAAATATACCTTATAACTCTTGAAAATCTAAACTCAAATTGGCTCTTCCCCTTACTATTGGGTAGGATTTTCTTTATTTCCCAAAACAAACTAATTTCCCATTAAATTCCAATTCAATAAAATCCTTAAAACTTCAAAATCACAATAAATGAATATGCTAGAAAAGATTATGAAACCATCCTAAAATGACTAGAGTGAAAGGCTCAAGGAGGCATTGTGGGCTTACAGGACTGCCTACAAGACCCCTATAGGCATGTCTCCTTTCCGGTTGCTCTATGGCAAGTCTTGTCATCTACCTTTAGAGATCGAGCATAAATCCTATTAGACGATCAGGGTATGTAATGCAGACTGTAAATCCTCACTTGAAAATCGGACAATGCAACTCCAAAAGCTTGAATGGATGAGACTTAAGCCTTATGATAATGCTAGAATCTACAAAGAAAAGTTGAAAATGAATCATGGCAAACATATTTTAAGGAAAGAATTCCATAAAGGTGACAAAGTTTTAAAGTTCAAAGCTCGGTTAAAGTTAATGCCAGGGAAGTTCGTCACCAAGTGGGAGGGTGCTTTCAAAGTTACCAAGGTGTACTCATTTGATATGGTAAAGCTGGTGGATGAAGAAACTAGTAATGTTTCACAAGCCAATGGTCATCTACTTAAGCACTACTATGAGGATTAGAGACCCCCCTAATTCCACGATTGTTCCTTTCCACCTTTCTCCTTTATTTCCTATTATTTTGATGGTGAGATAGTCCAAAATAAGTGTGGGGGAGAGAACCTTTATGATAGGAAGTAGTTCTAGTTGTCTATTTCGTTTAGTTTTTGTTAGTTAGTTTCCCCTTTCTTTTACCATTTCGTCTACACTTGTTTTTCTTACATTGTGGCCAATGTATTGACTAAGTGTGGGGGAGGAATTGCTTTTGCTGAATTGTTTGCCACTGCTTGGATTGCTATTTTAGTGACTTTTTATTAGGCATTGTTTGCTTGATTGAGTTAAATTAATTATATTTTTCTCTTGAGAACAATTTGTTCTTGTGATTCCCTCCTTCTATCTTAACTTTTGAAATTCCTGGGTTTTTTTTTCAAATCCTTGTTGGTTATGCATATGAACATTGACTTGTTAAGGTTTGAATGCATTTTGATTTGAGTAATTTTTATTCTTAGTTGATTAGCATAGCGGATGCCTTACTAACCTTGTTATATAGCTTGATTTTATGGAGGAAATATCTTAGAGAAAGCCTTGTTGGAAGGAATTACTTTTCTTTTTCATCTTGTGTGATTTCTACCTAGCTTGGTTAGCCTCCAAAACTTGCATAGATTCTTTTTCAAATTACATTAATGCCTAAATTTGTGAGCATAATAGGGGCATTCATTTCTAAGCACCTTTACCCAAATACAAGCCTATTCAATTGACCTTTGCTTACCCCTTTTAGTCGTTCACTTTCGTTCATTCCATTATTTTTGGATCAAGTGTTTTGAATGAGTTACATTATGTTCTAAATGTGAAAATTTGATGTTGATATTTTTATCTTCTTGGGTAAAAAACAAAAAATAACAAAGACAAAAACAAAAAAAGAAAACAGAAAAGAGAAAATGAAAACGAAAACGAAAAAGAAAAAAACAAAACGCCGATAATTTGAACAAAAAGAATAAAGTTTAAAATAAGTCATTCCTTCATGGATTGAAGATTAAAGATTGGATTTTAAGTTGATAATTACACATTGGTGTTCATTTGATGGTTGCACTTTAGCTCATTTTGAGTTGCCTCTTAACACTCATGCTTTGCATTTGTCATTATTTCCATTTCATCCTTTCATTGGCCTTTCATCAACATTACAACCCTACAAAGTCCCATTGGTCATGGATCTATAGTATGTAAGTGGTGGAGATAGAATCTTTACAAGCTTATGGTAAGTGCTAATCTAGGTGGATTGAGTGAAAATTTTCCTATTTGAGAGATGAGTGAGACACTTATACCTTTGAGAGATCTATTATGTTTCTTTTCCTTCTATCTTGTTATGTCTCTTATGTTAGTTTCTTTGCACCAAAGCATCCCATGACTGTTGGTTGATTAGGAATAAAGGTTGTTTTAGTTAATTGTATATTCTTGCCTTATCGGTTTTATATTTGCTTGCAATGAGTTAAACTGTTGGATTCTTCTTTACTGATAATATACCTAGGAGTGCAAAAGGCTAAGTATGGGGGAGTTGAAGAACTCATTTATTTATATATATTTTCATATCAATTGGATGGGTTTTTGTCACTATAATTTACGGAATTATTTGATTATTATTTGAGTTATTATGCCTTACATCTAATTTGTGTTTAACTGTGATAAATTGATTTTGGACTATTGATGCTAATTTATTTGTAATTTTTATTGTAAGGTACTTGAAAAAATTAGAGTTCAAAAAGATTAAGAAGTAGTGATCCACAAAGCCAAAGAAGAAACACCAAAATTGACAACATTGAAAACAGCAGCAGAGGGACATTAAAGAAGAAAAAAATGACAACGTTTAGAAGAGAAATGAGAGAGGCAATGTGATCTAGGCAAGCATCACATAAGATCAAAAATGACTACTTGTAGGTATGGTGTGTGTGGCTCGCAGGTCTGAAAAAAAGAACAGAAATAAAAACGTGGGAGAATAGGTTTTGGATGAGGATGTTCTACAAGGACGAGTGGACCAGAAACTAAAAACATTGCCACAGTAGTATACAAGGGAGGCGGGTGATGAAGTGGGCATGTGGTGCTTCGTCTGGGATGTGAAGAAAGGCTAGGAATGCAACGTCTGTGAAGAGAAGAAGAAAAATGCAAACGTGAAGAACTGGCAGCAAGTATGTATAACCAGAAAACATGGGAGAAAAATGCCAACTTGGTGAAGAGAATCAACGGAGGTGTTCTAAAAGATGCGGGATAGGTTTTGGTGTTTTGTCCTCATTTCCTAAAAAATTTGAAACCATCAACTCCCACAAATCTAAAACCATCGTTTCCCACCTTCCATAGCTGACCACCGAATCTCAACATTGACAGCGTCTTCCAAGAAATTTCCTGGCGAATTTATCCTAATCCTCTGATTCAATGGCAATGACAGGAGCTTTGGTTTTCATAGAAGAGTTTAAGTTGCTTTTATTTTGTACCCATTGATTATTTAGTGATTCCTAGGTCTTAGGATAACTATTTAATTATTTGGAGTTATGTATTGATGATATCTTTGAATTGGAAGATTTCTATGGCTGGGTTATTGTTTGGCAACTGATATTGTGCTAAATCTGGTTCAATTTCATTACTTTATTTTAGCTCAAGAATTTGTATTCAGATTTAGTGAATATTTGGTGATTGTTTAAGGTGGCTTGAATGATTGGATTATTATATCAGTTGCTGGTATTAGCTCTATTTCTTAATTATTGAGTGAAAATTGAGCATTGATTTTAGTATCCTTAGTTCGATTTTACTATTCTGATGTCAATTAGTAAATTAGAATTTTGAAAAATATTTTTGTAACAATTTAAGGTGACTTAGTTGTTGGATTAAAAGCCTGATTTTCACTTTTAGTTCATTTGTTTAAGTCCAATATTTGTTGAGTGATGATTGCCTGCACTATTAAATTGGAGGGTTGCATTTATCATTGTTAATTACTTGGGTTATTTCTTCTTTTTACATTCACTAAATATCATTTCATATCACACATTTTAAAATTAAAATACCAAAAACAAGTAGTTTACATTTATTCTAATTCATTGCAATTTTAGTTGTAATTGATCAAATCACACCCCATTCCATAGTTTAGGCTACATTGCATTTAGTTAGTTGGGAATTTAATTTCATATTTTGTTGGTTCCTTAAAGAGAATGACCTGAGGTTACACTATATGCAGTCCTTAGTCAAATTTTGAAGAAACCCCAAGACGACACTGGATTTTAGGTTATTTCATATTGCAACCCTATATGTAATAGCAAATGGAGCTTTCAATGGATATGGCAAAGCCGACCTAGTGACCAAATGGGGATTCCTCCACACTACTCCCTTAGTGATGTTAGCTCCAATGTATGCTGTGGTTTTGAGGCTCAAAAGAATGCCTCATAGCAGTACAAGATTTTTCTTACCTTGGACTATAAGATGACGAAGACCTACTAAGCATCTTCCTTCTCGTTCCCAGAGGGGCATCTTCTTACATTACCTTCTCCAATTCTAAAAATAGGCATCATTATTGAAGGAAAATGAAGTCAAGTGTGAAGAAGGTTCTCCTACTCTACAATCAAGGCTTAAGTGGCATTAGAATTGGTGGGACCCGATCCGAAAACCGGATCCCAACCAGAAAAGCGAAACACGACGGCGACAACATAACAAAAAGCGCAGCACAAACCAAAGGGAAGGTGAATCGGATAACAAGGCGAAATACAAAGCGAGTGAAAATCAGAACCGGAAAAGCATAACGAAAAACAGAATGCAGAAGACATAATGCAAAGCGAAGCACAAACTAAAGGGAAGACGAAGAGACCAAAAGGGAAATTACAAACCGAAACGAATCGAATCGGAAAATACAAAGCGAACGAACGGATCAATTTGAACTGA
>JANITW010000004.1:56174526-56200919 GCA_027564335.1 Erythroxylum williamsii | reverse complement strand
ATTATGTATTGTGTTATTTTAAGGATACTTGTATTGAATTTCCTTCGGATTGTTATGGCATGAAGCCCCTTGGTTTATGGGGTGTTTAATTCATTAATGGACTGCATGTGTAGAATGTGTGTATGTGTTTGTATGATATTGTATGGATGTTGGAATCGGGTTCGAACGTTTGGGTGCTCGTCGCGGGCGTAGCCAGAGGGACTGCCTCGGAATTAGGAAATCGGGACCTTGGCCTAACATTAATTCAACCCCCAATTTGTTTTAGTTTTAACTCATGAAACACTTATTTTTGAGCACCATTTTTAGAACCTAACTCTTGCTCTGATATCACAACTGTTGGGCACCGTTTTTGGAACCCAACTCTTGCTCTGATTCCACAACTGTTGGGCGTCATTTTTGAAACCTAACTCTTGCTCTGATAACACTCCTCAAACATTCAATTACCAAAATGATTTCATAAATACCCCAAATCTCAACTCAAATGATTCATCTCATACAACAATTCTCATCATTCACCATAGTTGTCATGTTCATACTTTCTATGCAACATCATCACTTATAATGCTCATATCTTTCAACTCCGATACCCAAACTATACATACTTTATACCGTCGGAAAGCTAAGAGGATAAATCACAAATTTCTAGAAGACAACTCTGTCTATTTCTACCTAGATCAATCCAGTTCTTTCTTTGAAGTCAAAACACAATTCCTATCTTTCTTTTCCATAATATATTTCACTTATATGTAACAACAATTTGGTAACTTCCTCAAGTCTACCTAATTCTCACTTAACCTCATCCTTAATTAATTCATATTTCAACTCTAGCTCATTTTATAACCATTTAAATTCCAGCTTTTCTTCATCATTCTTAAATCTCAGCTTATTTGACTTGTCATATTTAACTACATCTCATCATTCATAATTCCTATGCGTCTTTTCCATAACATCTCACTGATGTGTATATATATGTATATATAAAGATCAACTATTCATGGTCAACCTTCATCATCGTCATCCATAAATCATTCATAGTTCATTAACATCATAAAACAAGAGTTTACAAAGCTTTATTGGCATTTCAAGCCATATTGCAATAATGTTCCAAAATCCCCAAATTACACAAGATACTTGAATAATAATTGGTCAAAATGCAATTACAACCTTGTTTTACATAAACTACTCCAAAACAAAACAAAACATGCAAATCTGGAGTAATGTCTTGACTTCCTTGCACTCGGTCTCTTACTCATCACCTGAATAGGGGAAAGAGAGTGGGGGTGAGCTTGAAAGCTCGTGGGTAACAAGTTTATAATGAGAAACAGGCGAAACCATTGAAATATTTATTTCCATTGAAAAAGTTCATTGTCATAGAAAATTCTTATTGAATCATAAAACACATGTTTCTCAAAATTCTCTTCATGTAATCAAATTCACAACCAACACAATTTATACATTCTTCAAGTTATTCACAAATCATAAACACATAAGTACATCAGATTGGTTTATGTAGATCGATAAACATGATGAACTACACAATTTCATATAATGGTTATGTGTAGTCATAAACTTGAGACACTATCGCAATCCCACATAATGGTTTTACGTAGGCGTAAACTTGAGGGAGTCTATGAAGGAGCTCCATGTCATTAGCGGGCAAGCGAGAGAAGCCTTTAACTTGGTCAACGTGCACGTAACATTCTTGAATGGACTACACCAAAACCGCATAACACCGACCTTGCGGTCTTCGCCGCGACACACGAATCGCTCGCTCGTCGCGACGCAAGCCAATTGGCTCGTCGCGACGTAACATTGTCTCCGCTCGTCGCGACGCCTCGCTGTGCACGTCGCGACTAATACATTTAATTTAAATCCAATTACTCGTCGCGACGAAGCCCAAAAGCTTCTGCGCTCGTCGCGACGCGCGACGGTCCGATCGTCTTCTCCGATCGATTTCCGCCATTAATGCTCTTAATAACCTCCATTAACACTCCAACTACCCATACCAACCAAAATAATGCCATAAATACATGTAACAACCAGTAATAGCAACATTAAAGCCATGAAACTTACCAATCTACGATTTCTCCACAGATCTCAAAAATCGCCGTAACCCTAACTCCTTCAACTCAACGATCCACCAATCTCAAAGCCTCTAACCTTCACCAATCACCATAAACATGTTAGCCCTAACATAAAGAAAAGAACCCCTAAGAAGAAAATCAAGAAATCCTCACCGATGAGAGGAAATCAGAGGACGCCGTAGAGAGGGAGAGGAGAAGCTCGTATGCCTTAGCAAAATTTCCCCAAAATTGCTAAACCCTAACTATTTATAGACCTGGGTCTCCATAACAGTCCAATTTTCAGTCTCTAAATTTCAATGGCTTAACATTTTAGTTCCTAAAATCACCAATCCAAATTTTCCCATGCTATGAGCAAATCAATTTCGGAACCGGAATCGAGTTCATCAGTCTCTAAATCAATTTTTCGGTCCGAACCCGAAACTCTACAAATACCAGAAAAATTCCTATAAATCCATAAAAATATACAATACAGGGTTCTACACTCACATTTCAATTTTCACATCCCATAACTCAATTCTCTCAGTACCAAACGATCAATCAGCCTGTCACTCAAAATATTCAGTCCGGGCATTTTCTCCCGAATTACCCGAAAATTTCCTATAAGCCACTATAAATTACCAGTCACTCGTAATCAATATTAGATCAGTCAATTGAACCCAATTACTCTAATTTCTCGATTAATTCCTGATCTAGTCAGTCCAGTCAGTCCAATTTACAATCAAATCCCGGAAAATCATGAATGCATGTACCTATGGATAAATGCATATGCAATAAACCTGTTCCTCTATAATTAGAGGCCAGTGACATGCTCAGTCAATGAATGCAGTGAAACCTATCAATTCAACCCAATGACCAAAATACCCTTAATAACAGTAACGGGATGTTACAGTCTGGTCACATTTTTTATCCTATATATGATCAAATTTGTCTTTAAGGTCTTCATGAATGTTGTAGACGTTGAAATTCTCTTTCGAACTATCTAAAGAACACCTTACTCCAACATCTCGAGGGAAAGTGATGATAATTTTCCCAATTCGCCTGACCCTTTGTCTGGTTTCATCTGATCCTATCATCTTGTCCCATTTTTGGCCCTATAGATGACTGAATTTGTCTTTAAAGTCTTCATGAAAGTTGTATATCTTGAAATTATCTTTCAAACTATCTAAACAACACCTTAATCTAACATCTCTATGGAAAGTTATGACAATTTTCCCAATTCGTCTGACCCTTCGTCTGGTTTCATCTGATCCTATCGTCTTGTCCCATTTTGGATCCTGTAAATGATAGTATATGTCTTCAAGGTCTTCATGAAGGTTGTAGATATTGAATTCTTCTTTCAAACCAGCTAAATAACTCCTTAATGTGATATATGTAGAGAAAGTTATGCTAATTTTCCCAAACTAGGTTCAATATAGTTGAGGACAATTACTGTTTTAGTTCAATGACTCCGAATGTTGGGATCTGAAAGCGGGGTCCAGCATTGTTTGGTATCAGAGCATTAGGCTCAGTTACAGGTGTAGGACTAGGTCTAGGAGTAGCTTAGGCATGAAATTGGTAGTTTAAGACATGAAAGGAATGTGCATTGTTTTAAATGAATAACTTGCATTGTTTTAAATTATTTCACATGATTTGAAATTGTTTATACGATTTGAACTGTTTTACATACTTTAAAAAATTGTTTGACATAAACTAAGAGTTGTTCAATGGTTTTATATTCAAGGAGTGAAAATGACGCCTCAAAGGAGAACTCGATGAGCTATGACTCGATCTCACTCTCACCAAGGGAGCACAGATGAATCCTATATCTCGCAAGACATGGAGACGCATTCTGCTCCTAATCCTGAGGCACCTAGTATGTAACAGGAAATGCCTCCATCGCCTCCACCAATGTCTCAAGCAAACCCCATGGATCTGCAATTCTTTCAAGCCTTTTCTCAAGCTTTCACTTATGCTATGAGTTAGGGGTCACAAGGGTCGATGCAAGCTCTAGTAGATCGGAGTGGATAGTATAAAAAGCTCTACAAGTATGGAGTGGTAGATTTCAATGGTACTACAAATCTAGAAGAGACAGAAGCATGGTTGAAGAGAATCGAGAGAGTCATGTTTTAGATGAAATGCTCTGATGAGGAGAAACTAGATTATGTGGTGAGTTTGCTACATGGGGATGCTCTTCAATAGTGAGAATTAGTACCTTACAGTCAAATTATGCCTCCGGTGTTATCATGGAGAGACTTTGTGGAAGTGTTTAGGAAGAAGTACCTCTCCAGAGTTTATGTACAAGAGAAGGCCAAGGAGTTTCTGAATCTCACACAAAGGGACATGAGTGTGAGTGAGTATGAACTGAAGTTCACCCAGCTTTCCTAATATGCGGCCAACATTGTGGAGAATGAGGAGGACAAGTGCTGCAAGTTTGAGGGATGTCTCCATTTGGGGATCAAGGAGAAAGTCTTGATCCATAATTTCTGAGTACCAACAGTTGGTAGATGCTGTACTCTAGGCTAAAAAACTGGAGAATATAAAGAATGAAGTGAGCAGAAAGAGGAAAAATCGAGAGCAGTTTTCCAAGAAAGGGGTGGGCGCTTCAATGCCTGGGAGGGGTATGAAGAGTTTCCACACACAGAGTGAGGTAGGGAGTAGTGCCTTGACTAGGAACAAGCAACCAAGGCAGCTTCAGTGCAAGTCTCAATCGCAGGGAGCAATAACAGGGTGGAGAGGAGCAGGAACATGAACCCCTAATGTGAGCATTGTGGAAAGCTTCACAAGGGAGAGTGCTTCAAGTTACTTAGAGTATGCTTCTGATGCGGAGAGAAGGGACACACGATCAAGGACTGTCATCAAGTAATAAGGCGAGAGGGGTCACAGTTGCAAGCCGCAAGGAGAGCAAAAAAGGGGGAAACAGACCACTGGCCGAGGTGGGCAGTTCTAGAGCTGCAAGGAAGGCTATTCCTCTAGGAAGGTCTAGGGGACAGGCTCAGACAAGAGTGTTCACCATGATCAGAGAGGAAGTTGTAGTCGCACCGGAAGTTGTTATTGGTATGGCTCAATTATTTAGTTCTGAACTATATGTTTTGATTGATTCTGGCTCCATGCACTCATTTGTTTCTGCAACCATGTCATTACATAGTGTGAATTCAGTTCTGTTGGATAATCCCTTGATTGATAGTACTCCTCTAAGAAGGAATGTGATAATAAGTCAAGCGTATAGAGAATGCGAGCTCTTCATCGACGGTGCCAGACTGGTAGTGGACTTACTACCTCTAAACCTAAAAGGTTTAGATGTTATACTTGGAATAGATGCCATAGAGAAGTATCATGCGAAGTTAGATTGTAGCCTCAAGCAGGTGGAATTTGATTAGGGCAACGATGAGAAAAAAGGAAAACACCATCACCAAGAATCATTTCAACTTTGCTAGCTGACAGGATGATGGGAAAGGAATGTGAAGCCTTCTTGGCATATGCTGTGGACACTGATGTGAATGAAGGAAAGTTAGAGGATTTTTTAGTTATGAGGTAATTTCCAAACGTGTTCCTAGAGGACTTACTTGGTTTTCCACCAGTGAGAAAAATCGAGTTTCCCATCGACTTAATTCCTAGGTACTTACTCCTTTTATATGCCCCAAGTCCACTTATTTACGAATTGTTGTTAATGATGTACGATTGTGTTTTATAGATGATATTTCCAAATTTTTAAGTTTCATTTTTCAAGTCTTCCAAAGGGGTAAAATTCATGTTCTAAATTTGGGGAAAAAACTAGATTAATATAGGTTGAAGTAGGCAAACTTGTCTTCTAGAAAGTTGTAGATTATCTTTCTACTTTTACAACGGTATATAGTATAAAATTTTTAGACATCGTAGTCGAAAGTTATGGTCCTTATAAGTGAAGATGCTCAGGAGTATAGTTTGTATCATCTGATAACATCATATCGTCGGATGACGTCATATCGTCTGCTGATAATGTATCGTCTGATGACGTCATATCATCTGGTGATGACGTCATATCGCCTAGTGATAATGTATCATCTGGTGACGTCATATCGTATGGTGATAATGTATCATCTGATGACGTTATATCGTCTGATGATGACATCATATCATCTGGTGATGATGTCATATCATCTAGTGATAATGTATATGACGTCTGGTGATAATGCCATCCATGGAGCATCTATCCATTATATTCGTCTAGGAATCCATGCTTATAGGTTTGCCTAAAGAACTTGTAAGAGAGCTCAACCCATCTATAGTCCAAATTTCAAGTGGAAGATCATGAAATTGAACCTATGACAGAATTGTTTGAATTTTACCAAAATGAAACTCCATACCTGGCCTCCATCGTTGGATGAACATGGGTTGGGCACTCACATGCCACGACCACACTTCCAGGATATTACTAATGCTAACCTCAGTATTGAACTTGAAGAAAAAAAGAATCGTTGTCCCTAAGCATCTCTTTCTTCAATCCTTTCTTCCCCCACCGAGCTATAACCCAAGCTTGCACCATTGAAAAAACCAGCCTCTTTTTCCAGAAAATGCAAACTAGTGTCGATTCCCATACTGATGCCCCCACTTTGAGGAGTTCCATAGGTGGTGTTAGTATGCCATTCTTCATGACATTCTGGAAATGTCTTAATGCTCCCCTCTTTTACTGAATCTGTGGGTGAGATTTCCAAGTTCCGACTAAAGGTTTCGAATTAAGGGGAAGGGATTTCTCATTATACGAAGAAGGGATGGGTGGGAATTTCTCAGTGGAGAAATATGAGGGAGGTAGGTATCCCTTAGTGTCCATTCCCAAAGCCTAAGAAGACCTTCCAAAGAAGGAAAAAGCATAAACTAAACAAAGTTGAAGTTCTTCAGATATACATCTGGTCACTTCAGATTTAGAAAGACACAAAGTAGGTTTGCTCCCCCTCACGACCCTGTCACTACGAGACTCACGCCTCTTGTTGGGTCGCCTTTTGTTTTTCTTATCGACTCTAGAAATATTGATGGTTGGGTCTTCTATCTTCTATCTTCTATGGTGGCTAGGTCTTCTCTCTTTATGCTTCATTGTTATCTTGGCTTTGAACCATACGGTGGTGCCTATCTGTAGAGTGTGAGAGATTAAAAGGTCCACCCATCTCCTTGCTCTCGGCACCCTGCAAAATGAGAGGTTTGTGTTAAGAAATTATATTTTCACTTGTAAAGTGACAATACAATAAAATGATTAAGTAATTTCATATAAGCTTTGAGCTTTAGTTACTTCATCGTCATCTTCATCTTCAATATCCTAATTTATATCTTCCTTTTCTTTAGCAATACTCAGACAATTTCGTATATCAATCTTATTTGGACTTCTTCTTTAACTCATCGGTCTCTTCTTCTCGTTTATGTTGCTTACGTCTTCAATCTCATCCCATTCTAGATCTTCTTCCTTTACCATTGAATGATGGTCTAATACCACTAAGAATTAACTATCTTTACAAAACTCTCCATTATCATCTTTCACTTTAACAACTGTTTTATCATCAAACTTTAATGGGCTCTTTTCTTTATTCTTCTCCAACTCTAGCTTCTTACTAACTACATTGTCATAACCACCATATACACTTATACACTCTCCACTACCAATCTTTGTTTTAGAACCCTAATTATCGATTGCCTTAACTTCATTTATTTCCTCTACTTTTGTATTCATTTCTTTTACATCTTTTTCACTACTCAAGATCTCATTTTCCTTAAATCCTAATACTTTAATGATTTTCTTATCCTTTTTTTAATCACTTCATCATCATCATCATCAACATCCTAGTTCAAGTCCTCCTCCTTAGTGAACATCCCTCGTTTCACTAGATTAGCTCTCAAGTCCTCGTCTTGCTTGAGCTTGTAAACCCTATAGTAATACCTAGACTAGAAAGTCTAGTCAACAACATTTTTAAGAGCAACCCTTTAGTACACGCTCTCTATACCTCCATTTGCTTCAATCAAGTTCTGACTCTCCTCTTGGTTCTACTCCAAAACAAACCCTAGTTCCTATCTTGAACTCTTTTAAATCCTATGACTCTTTAAGGCACATACTTCCATCCACTTGAATCACAGATGGAGTTAGTAACAATACTATGCGGAGTTGTAGAAACAGGCTACCATTTTAAGAAAAATGATCAATGTGACCAAACATACCTGGATTGCTAGGTTTGTAGCAAAGCTTATAGCTTTATTTTATCATGATGAAGGAGCAGTTGAGGAAGAGTGCTGACAGAGAGAAGGAAAATAGATGTACAACTTATTTGATGTGGTTAGCCATGTCAGACACATTAACAAAGAATTTTATATAGGATTATTTATGCAACAAATTGAAAGTTAAAATATCCCTGTCACTTTTTAAAGTTCGGATTAATATTGTAAACACGAATAAAGCTTTAAATTTTTTGTATAATTAAACCTAAAAAAGAAGTGGACCTCACATTTTTAGTTAAACTAGTCTGTTGAAAGTGTAAAATCTATATAAAATAATAAAAAATAATATTATATTTAATTTTGATAAATTCAAATAAGAGTTAAGAATTCAGGCAATTGAAAATTTAAATATAATAATTTTTATAATGTTAAACTTTTTCAGTATTAAGATGATTGAAGTTAAAATTTTGTAAAAATATTTAAGGCAAACTTGTCTCTTAATTTGCGAATTTCATATATAAAATCGAAACCAACAACGGCTAAAAATAGGAGCTTAGTTTGGAATACAAATAAAAACTTAATATTCACGCAATCTCAGTCGCCAATGCGAATGATAAACACTTGAAATTCACGGCACAAAAGCTCAATGAAAGTCGGAAGTGCAAGAAAAAGGAGGAAATAATATGGTGTGTGACAGCGAAAGGTCGACAACGAATGACCTCATATGAAAGACATAGCTTGTAATAAATTAGAAACGTACATCAAATAATTTACAGTCCCCATAAATTTTTACATGTATTTAACAGTAAAATTTGTCTCTAAAATTTTTAATAATTTGTTAATTATATATAAATTGGACTGAAAAAATTTATCATAAATTATTTTATTATTAAAAATTAAAATTTTTATTTTTAGTATGCTATAATACGGGGAGGTTGTAACCCCTTTCAACATTTTCCTTAAAAATACCTTCTAAATATTATTATTTTTTAAAAATATTTTCCTTTAAAAATTGTTTAAGTTGTGAGTGCATTCCATCTTTTAAAGAAATATTAATTATTAACAAAACCTTAAACTTTACGTAATTTTATAATTATAATTTAAAACTTTAAAAAATAACAATTAAATACTTGAACATTCAAATTTTATTTAATTATAATTCAAACTTTAAAAAATAATAATTAAATACTTGAATATTCAAATTTTATTTAATATAGCTCAATATTATTGCCTCCTTTAATAAAACTAATGAAGACGTAAGATGTTATGTATGACATGAAACTCACATCAAATTTTAATTAAATTAAATTAAACAATAAAAAATATAACTTACCCTTCTTTGCTCTTATGTCATCTATCATCTTTATCTGTTTAGCGTAATTATGATATTATAGTAAAAGTCTCTCACTTTCTTCACTCGTTCAGTCCAAATACAGTATCAATTTTTCTAAAAATATTTTATTTTCTTTTGTCTTATTAACTTTCTTTCTCTAACGGAAATTGTCAATGGAAGATTTCTTCTTTTAATTTTCCTGGATTAATTGTGTCATTTGCGAACCAAAGTGTAATCCTTTTTTTTGAAAAAAAAAAAGATTTTAATTATAGTTAAAACTATATCGACATAATTAATTCTAGACATTAAGCTTATTATCATATTGACAGTATAATCAAACAATTCTCTAAGTAAGGCATTATATTTGTCTATAAAATAGTCAACAAAAAAAACTAAGGACACTACTTATACTTCATCTATGTGGTAAGATTGAGCTGGATGTTGCGTGTCAAAATACAAATTGAAAAATAGGATGACCAGGGTCGTTTAATACCCTAAAGTTGGAATTTGAGATTTTTCTTTCTCTTTCTTACTTATTTCTTTTTCACAATTTTTGGTTGTACACAAAATCTCCTACAATATCAAAGACTTGGACTGCAACTGATAGAGAATCATTGTCTTCTGTTACCAAATATAAACAATTTTTTAAGAAAAATTATTTTTTGTTCCCTAATCTCTACACTAGGTTATCAATGAAGTTTACTATTGCTGTCTACTCTTCGTACTCCAGCATAGCCTTAAAATTCTCATTTTAGTCAATTTTTGGGTTTTCTGCTGAATTCTAGTCGGATATCTAGAATCCTTGACTTTTGTCCGTCTTGAATCAAAAAATGGTCCACCGGCGCATGGGAAGGCGTGGAAACTTGGGCAAAAGAAACATCTTTAGACAGCTAACGAAAGTCTCTAACGACGACTTTTTGATCGCTTGAAATGGTGTCCCTTAGACAATATGTGGATGTTGAGAATTCCCCATCTCCCACGGCTGTTGGAATATGTCCCAAACATTTATTGCTTTGTCACTCCCTTGAAAGTTGAACCCTTATGGATTGCCAAAAGTCACACCTAGCTGTAGAACGTTTTACTGTGCTTCTCCACAGAATGCATATTGGAATGAAGACGAATCTTCAAAGAAAGTAACCGTGACTCCACCTTTACCCCTGTTACAGTTTTATTATAAGAGGTAATAACGATCAGGTTACATTGGAAGAAAATTAAAGGTTTAAATATTTAATTATCAATTTTTAAAATTTAATTTATAATTTTTTTATTAACCCTTTAAAGAAAGTTAGAAAATAAATAAGTCAACATATCTAATACACAAAATTATCTATTTTGCAGAAGTTTAGAAAGAGTCATAATATATGAAACCTTATTTTTATATTTTAACAAAAGGTTATTTTCATGACTTGAAATTATAACTTTATAATCACAAAGTTAAAAAGTAAGTCTCAAAATTAGAAGCTCCCGGAAGTTTTACACCGGAAAAAAAGTTTTTACTTATTACAAATTTACCAACAAAATATTTTGCATAAAAATATAAAAAATTAATTTTTTAGGAGTTCAATTTTATTCCATCTTTTTTTATTCAAATAGTGATTCTTTCACGGTAGGTTCTGTCTTGCTCATACTTCAAAAGAAATTAAGATGGAGCTAATCCAATAAAAATAGACCTTTATATAATTAAAAAAACTAATAATCTGATATAGATACAGATGAGTTTACTCATAAGCGACGAATGTGCAAAATTCTCAGATAAATTGTCTTAGGTCAGAAAAGAAAAACATGAAAATAAAGGACATAGAACTCCTGCAATCGACATTTCTCATTTATAGGTATCGTCCACCCTCTTGGTTAAACAAAAATGACTTCTTCTTCTTTTGTGGCCTCCTACTCATGGAAGTACGACGTCTTCTTAAGCTTCAGAGGTGCAGACACTCGTCGCAGTTTCACCAGCCATCTCTTTGCTGCTTTGTGCCGAAAGGGTATCCAAACCTTCATTGACGACGATGATGTTAAAAGAGAAGAAGAAATTGACGAGTCGCTTTTGCAAGCAATTCAAAATTCTAAGGTTGCTGTCGTCATTTTCTCAAAAGAATATGCATCTTCTACCTGGTGCCTTAATGAGCTTGCAAAGATTATCGAATGTCATCGAACTCGTAGACAGATTGTCATTCCTGTCTTCTACGAAGTAGATCCATCGCATTTAAGGAAACAGGAAGGTGATGTTGCCACAGCTTTTACACGACACGAGCAAAATACCAAGAATGCAAACAATATACAGAAGTGGAAGGATGCCTTGACCACAGCTACCAGTCTATCTGGGTGGGAATCTAAGCTATCCAGGTAAATTTTTTAATCCTGCTGCTCGTGTTCTTACTCTTTATTCGGTCACTCCAATTAAAAGGTCCATGACTTTGTAACAATGTTATTGGACTTGGTACCAGACTTATTGTATGGCGCCAGTATTGTTTAATATTGGTTGTGATTTTAGATAATTTTTTAAAATTACAAAATATTTTCTAAATTTTATAAAATTATACAATAGTCCTTTAATATATATATATTTTTGTACTTCAATCATTTTTCAAAAAATTATAATAATATAAATTTAATATAACTATATTTCTTTATTTTCATTAATATTATTTCACATATTTATCATCAATTAAGATAAAAAAGATAACACTCATATAAATATAAATTAATAATAATACAAAGTAAAAATATGCATTCATAATAACTGAATTTAATTTCAAATATTTTCTTTATATATTTCAAAAGTTATTATAATAATTTTTAAATGCATATACTAGAAAGTATGTATATCGCAAATACGAAATATATAAATTTTATTAAACTAATATATTTAGTTATATAACCTATAATCAATTTCCATAAGTCTAATCACATAAAAATTTATTTAACATATTTTTATTTGTATCTTTACTATTTATTAAATAAATTATAGATAATTTTATCATATTTCTTTTTATTTATGGATAATTATTATTTTATATAAGAGAAATTTAAGTTTTTCAAATTAATTTTAAATTTTTTAAAAATTAAAATTCTGATCGGTATTTGAGTAACCGACTATTACCAACTAGAAGAGCAGTATCGACAAGTATTAGATTACTCTTTTATTCAGTATCAATATTTGACTGTGCCGGTACCAATTGACACGGTAATTGTAGCCACGAATGAAATTGTTAAGCTTATATGGGAATTTAAGAATTTCGACTTTAAATTAAATTATTTCACTAAAGAGGTTGTCTCGTGGAAAGTTAAAGTCATAACTTTTCATAAAAATATTTATAACTATCTTTGTATTTTTCATTATTTTGAGTAAAAATAAAAAATTATGCTGCTTGTTGAAAATTTGAGGTTTAAGATTTATAACTTCTTGCATCTTATATAGAAATTTTTTACATTTATTGTAATTTACCATAATATTAGTTTTTAATGCTTGCTCAAATATATAGAAACATATATGTTTTAAAGTTTTCCATCTAGGACTAACATAAAGTTATAGTCAAATTAATATTTATTGCTTTCTAAAGTGATTAATTTTTCATTCTTATCCTAATTCATCAAATTAAATAATTAATATTTTTGTAAAATTAATCTATTTTTAATATTGAAATTATATGAAATAAAAAACATAAAACCTAACGTCTAACGTCTAACAATTATGTATCCTTCGAATCATTTCAAGGTATATTTTAATCTTACAAAACATGAACATTTCCTGTAAGAAATGATGTTAATAATAAAAGACATTTTGTGCTAAGAAAATTTAGCAAAATTAAATTTTGGATTGACTTAACATTTTTCTTGATAATTATTCAAATCATTGTGCTTCATATATTTTTTGTTCTTTTTTAATTGGAATCTTCACTCTTCTTTTATCATTAATTAATAAACTTCAAGAGACTGTTTCTTGTATTTAGAATCAAACTCTCCTTATTGATGTTTGTTACAGAGAGAAAAGAAACGAGAACTGAAAAATGATTTATTGTTATTAACCCAATTGTACAGTAGCTAGCTTACATATATACTGGAAAATAGAAACCGCTACTAACGAACTAACTAACTTCTACACTTAACAACTAGCTAACGTATTTATAAATACATCTTAACATCCCCTCCTCAAGTGGGAAGTGGTGGTGAAACCAGTCCCAACTTGGCAATAAAAACAGCAAACTGAGGATTACCCAGTGATTTTGTCAAAACATCAGCAAGCTGTTGTCGAGTGGAAATATACATAGGAGCGATAAAACCTTCCTTGAACTTGTTCCGCATAAGATGACAATCAATTTCAAGGTGTTTCGTTCGTTCATGAAACACCGGATTTTCAGCTATGTACAACGCAGATTTACAATCACACCATAAAGGAATTGGAGCAGATAGTCGGACGTGAAAATCCTGCAATAAATACGACACTCACTGAAGCTCGCAAACAGTAGAACCCATACTGCGATACTCTGCTTCACAAGAACTACGAGACACTGTATTCTGCTTCTTGGTTTTCCAGGAAACCAACGAACCACCCAGAAAAACACAATAACCACTTAACGATTTCCGACTTATTGAACACGCCGCCCAATCACTGTCGCAATAAGCCTCGACGTCTGTATTGGGCGTGGCTAAATAGAACAAACCGTGCAAACTTGTACCATGAAGATACCGAAGGACATGCAAAGCACCACGCCAATGCGTCTCACATGGATTGCATAAGAATTGACTGAGCTGTTGAACCCTGTAAGAAATGTCGGGTCGGGTCAGATTTAAATAAAGCAAACGTCCCACCAGACGCCGGTACCGCTCTGGTTCAGCAAGGGGATCAGAATCATCAGCAAACTTATGATTCCGAGGCAACAGCGTGGACGCAATTTGAGAACCATCGAAACCGGCATCCAACACAATGTCAGACAAATACTTCCGCTGAGAAATAAAAATGCCAGCTTCCGACCGTGCAATCTCAAGACCCAAAAAATACCTCGCAAAGCCTAAATCTTTGATAGTAAACTTATAATGCAAAAACTCCTTCACCGCAATAATGTCCTCTTCATTTGTCCCTGCAACCAAAACATCATCTACATATACAAGCAGAGTAAGATAAGAACCCGCAGAGGATTTCGTGAATAAGCAATAATCATGAGCAGATTGTGTAAAACCATATAATAATAACTGGATAGTGAATTCGACATTCCATTCACGCGACGCCTGCTTCAGCCCATAAAGAGACTTCCGTAAGCGACAAACTTCACCTGGTTTGGCCTTGGAATAACCCTCCGGTGAAGTCAAGTACACTTCTTCCTTCAAATACCCATGAAGAAAAGCGTTGTTAATATCTAGCTGATGGAGAAACCAACCCTTCTTAGCAGCCAAAGCCAAGAAAATCCAAACGGTAACAAGTTTAGCAACTGGAGAGAAACTGTCAAAATAATCCACCCCTTCCCTCTGGTTATAACCCCGTGCCACGAGCCTTGCTTTCAATCGTTCAACGGAGCCATCAGAATTATACTTTACCTTATAGACCCATTTCGTACCAATAGCCTATTTCCCAGCTGGTAAAGTAGTAATCTCCCACGTATCATTATCCTCCAAAGCCTTGAATTCTTGATCCATCACCGCAACCCACTCAAGATGTAAAACAGCCTGACGATAAGTAGTAGGCTCTGTAACCTTATCAATTTTCGCCAGAAAAGCCAAATAACAAGGAGAAAATTGAAAAGATGACGGATTCGCACCAGAAACAAAATTGATATGACCACAAACAAAATCCCTCATCCAGGCCGGCGGCTGTTGAGAGCGGGTACTAGTACGTAATGGAGCTTCTGGAGGCTCGATGACAGACACCGGAGCAGGAGAATTAGGAATCTGTCCACGATCCACAGAAGCATCGGTCGGAGAAGAAGTAGAAGAAGCAGGACATTCAGCCACAGCACCATCAGAATGGGGCAACGGTAAAACTCCCTTGATAGGAGCAGTAAAACGGACAAAAGGAAGGGAAGGAGTAACATCACCAGCTACAGGTTCCGAGGAATGGGAAAAAGGAAATTGATCCTCGTAAAAGACAATATCTCTAGAAATAAGAACTCTATGAGACTTTAAATCATAGGCTTTATACGCCTTCTGTCCTGGAAGATATCCCAAGAAGATACATTTAAAGGAACGAGGAGAGAACTTATCTCGATGAGGCTGAGTATCCATGACAAAGCACAAGCACCCAAAACTCTTCAAATGCTCATAATCCGGCAATTTTCGAAACAATACCTCAAAAGGACACTTCCAATGCAACAGCGGAGTGGGAAGACGATTAATGATATGGGTAGCAGTGAGCATAGCATCCCCCCAGAACTCTGTAGGTAAGCCCGCTTGAAATAAAAGAGCACGAGCAACTTGAGTTAGGTGTCTATGCTTCCTCTCCACCACGCCATTCTATTGAGGTGTATAAACACAAGTTCGCTGATGCAAAATACCCATCCTGTCGAGCATATCTTGACATGCGCGATTAACAAACTCAGAACCATTATCAGTTCGAATGCTCTTAATTCTGCAATGAAACTGAGTATGCAACATATGGAAGCATTTCTCAATGGTATGCAAAACTTGATACTTATACTGAAGCAAAAACAACCAAGTGGCCCGACTGAAATCATCTACAACAGTCAGCATATAGTGAGCTTGATTAAGAACAGAGGGTTTGTAAGGTCCCCAAAGATCAATGTGCAACAACTCAAGAATACCAGTGGTTTGAATAGAAGAAGTGGGAAAAGAAGTGCGATGTTGCTTAGATAGATGACAAATGTCACAAATTTTATTATCTTTAAGAAAAGAAATACACGGAATATGCTGTAGTACAGGAAATGAGGCATGACCTAGCCTCTGATGCCACAAAGTAGCTTTATTACTATCAATTACAGATGAACAAGAAACTGAATTACAAGCAATCGAATGTTTGGGTGAGTGATCAAAAAAAGAAGAAGAAGAAGAAGAAGGAGAAGAAACGAAGCTGAAGTGAGAATGTAAAGACTCCCTACAACCTGACCAACAGCAAGAAGAGCTTTACTCTGCTGGTCCTGTATATAACAACAAGAAGGAAAACAAGAAACAGAAACATTAGCTTCTTTAGTAAGCTTATTGACAGAAAGCAAGTTGAACTTGAAAGAAGGAATAAGAAGAACATTTTTAAGGGTAAGATTAGAATGTAGAGTCACATGACCAGAATAAGCAACATGTTTAACACTTTTATCAGGAAAATGAATAGGGATGGAATACTTGAGTTGTGTAATATTCATCATAGAGCTCGCATCATAACACATGTGACTTGAAGCACCACTATCAACAATCCAGACATCACTAGAATTGAGAGAATGAGCATGAAGAGTATGTTGTATGTTAGCAACTTGACCTGCAAAATTCGCAAGATCAGTGACCATGTTCACATAATCAGGAGTTGGTTGTTGACTCTTAAGAATTCTTGACATCTCCTTCCGTATAAGCGAAGTCACCACACTAGCAAGGTTATCATCAGTAGCTAGATTATCCACAGGTGTTATAGTAGATTGTTCCTGTTGCACCATATTTACCACCTCTCCTCTCTTTTCCGTTGCCTTCTTTTCTCTCAAGGTTTTGTACCAATCAGGATATCCATGAATCTTAAAACAAGATTCTCTAGTATGACCAGCCACATTACAATGATCACAAAACTTATCTTTCTTGATGATTTCCTTCTTTTTAAAACTACCATTCTTAGTAATAAAACCTTTTGCCAGAAAAGCACTCCCATCAGTAGAAGCACTCCCATACACCATATTTACTTGTCTTTGTTTTTCCACACGCAGAACCATAGAATACGCTTTATCTATATGAGGCAAAGGCTCTATATTCAAAATATGACTTCTTACATTATCAAAAGTTGGATTTAAACCCATTAAGAATTGCATGAGTTTAGTAGACTCCTCTCGCTCAACCAGTTGAACTGATAAGGAACAACTACATCCAAGACATCTACAGCAGGGTAATGGCAAAAGTCGATTCAATTCTTCCCAACATCGACTCATTTTGCTATAGTAAGCAGTGACAGAATCACCGCCTTGTTCCAGAGAAGAAACCTCCCTTTGCAATTGATAACGAAGAGGACCATTGTTCTCACCAAGCCTTTTTTCAATTGTATCCCATAACACTTTTGAACTAACACAATATATGAAAGTATCGGACATTTCTTTAGTCATAGAATTCAATAGCCATGCCTTAAGCATAGAATCAACTCTTTTCCATTTCCGAAACAAAACGGGATTCGTAGGAGCCAGAAAACTCCCATCAATAAAACAAATCTTGTCTTTAGCTTCAAGACTCGTCTTAACCGCTATACTCCAGGTAAGATAATTGTTACCTGTGAGAGGAGAGGCAACCAAAGTCATGCCTGGGTGATCAGAACTCTGTAAAAGCAACGGATCTCCATCAACGTCACGATCCATCACAGCTAAATGGTCATCACGACCAAGAGTATCGAACGAAGAAGCCATAACCGTAACGAAAATGATCAGCAAGTAAACACTGTATGCGTGTACGCAACCTAGGGCTCTGATACCATGTTACAGAGAGAAAAGAAACGAGAACTGAAAAATGATTTATTGTTATTAACCCAACTGTACAGTAGCTAGCTTACATATATACTGGAAAATAGAAACCGCTACTAATGAACTAACTAGCTTCTACACTTAACAACTAGCTAACGTATTTATAAATACATCTTAACAATGTTCTAAAACATCCATTTAGTGTCCTTTATATTGTTAGATTGACCCCTTAACGAGAGCTCTTCGCATGTTAATTCCTCTCTAACAACATCACATTGGTGTAGATAATACTTATGTTGATGTCGTGTCTACTATTTAAATGACTCCATTATATTGTTTTTACCACTATATAAGAAAGTTTCTCATTGGTGATAGCAAAAGGTCCAACTAGAAATCTAGTAAAATTTAAATTGTACGTGTAGACCTCACTCAATTGAGTCAAAATGCCATAGCTAGAAACACAGGCCTCAAGCTCAACATTTAGGTTGAATAGATCCAATTCGTTGAGCTTTGGTTGGGTCTCTTGTCGTTTTTACTTCTTAGTATCAATTACTTAATTTTTAATTCTCTCATTGACAACCTCACATTTCAATTTGAGTGTATCTCTTCATTTAGATTTTCCTCTTTTTCTTTTGTTGTGTAATGATTTATTTTAATTATATATTTTTATGTTAAAAAACCATTGGCCATACTTTCATGAAAAAAATTAAACGTAAAATCCAAAATTTCTGGCCAAATTTCACTTTAAAATTTTTAAGTTAATGAAAAAATGTTTATCTCTTCTTCTTTTTAACATTTTTAATATGTAAGTTTGAAAATATTGGATTTATTTGCTTTCTTATATCTTCTATGGTATTTGTTTTTTCTTATGTGCATATTTCCATATAAAAATTATGGTTTGATTGAAGAAAATTACAAATATAAAAAGCATATAATAAATTCTCCCAACATTTAAATTTGAAATTAATGACAATCTTACTTTTCATTCCAAAGAATATGTATTATTATAGTAAGTTTATTTTGTATTTTAATAAATTATTATAAAAACAATAAAATTTTGGAACACATTCACACAATATATCGACTAGTTATTAAATAGAAGTAATAAGTGTTTGTGACAATTGCTTGAGATGGTCGAAGATATTCTTTTTGCACATCTATTGAATGTTTGAAAGATATTATGGAAAGTAAAAAAAGAAAGCGATTACTATCTTCTATCTTTTTCCATTAGTTTGAAATGCATTTCATAATCGACAGGACGGACCATCTACTTATTGAGCACATCGTTGAAGATATCTTGAAAAGACTGAACCAATCAACAGTATGTGATGACTTTGAACCCTTGATTGGAATATCCTCACACATTGACCAATTGAAAGAAGTATTAGCAATTGAGTCACTGGACATCTGCATTATAGGAATTTGGGGTATGGGAGGCATTGGAAAAACTACTATTGCTGAAGTTATATTCAGTAAAATGTCACATCAATTCGAAGGTTGTTGCTTTCTAGATAATGTCAGAGAACAATCAAAAACTAGAGGTGTGAAGGAGTTACAGAAGGAACTCATTTCAAAAGCAATAGGAGAAAAAGATCAACTTAGTACTAGATTTCTTAAAGCAAGAATTCAGTACAAAAAGTTATTAATTGTTCTTGATGATGTGAATGACCCACTACAGTTAGAGTCTTTGATTGGAGATCCATGTTTATTTGGTTCAGGAACTAAAATTATCATCACCAGTAGAGATAAAAACGTATTTGAAGCAAGGGCTAACTTTATTTATAGAGTTGAACCATTGAATCATGATGAATCTCTTCAGCTTTTTAGTAGGACTGCCGTCAAGCAAAATCATCCAAGCAAAGATTATGTATCCTTCTCAAAATCCATTGTCAAATATGCTCAAGGCAACCCTTTAGCTTTGAAGGTTTTAGGGTCATTCCTAGCTGGGAAAGATGTAGAGCGATGGGAAGGAGCATTGAATAAATTGTCAAAAATTCCAAATCAGAATATCCAAGTTGTGTTACAAATTAGTTACGATGGCTTAGATAGAGTGGAGAAGGATATCTTTCTTCATATTGCATGCTTCTTCAAAGGTGATAATATAGATACCGTGAGGCAAGTATTCAGAAGATGTGAGATTGATGCAGATATTATAATAAGCGTTCTCATTGATAAATGCCTTGTGACTCTTTGTGGCAAGACACTCGGAATGCATGATCTGTTGCAAGAAATGGGAAAAGAAATTGTTCGTCTAGAATCAAAATTTCCAAGCCACTATAGTAGGTTATGGGATCCTACAGACATCTATGATGTATTCGTAGAGAATAAGGTAAAATTGACAATATCTTTCTTTTCACGTGTTTTTTTTATCTTGAGGATCTTTAACTTTTATATTCTCATATAATTAATAAGAAGATAAATATATTGATAATTATATCATTCAACCTTATAGTTTAGCAGATAAAAGATATTTAAAACGTCCTTACCCATTATCATATTTCAACTTTCAGTCTTTTATATTTACTGCTTTATTATAATAACTTAAGAAGATATTTCAATGTTAATTATCAGGGAGCTGAAGTAGTGGAAAGCATAATTTTGGACGTGTCCAAAATAAGGGAGATAGATCTAAATCCTAAAGTGTTTACAAAGATGCCTAATCTTAAGTTTCTTAAATTCTATATCCCTAATAGACATGGATGCTTTCAAGAAAAAAGTAAGTTACATCTTTCTCAAGGACTTGATTATCTTCCAAATAAGCTTAGATATTTTCGTTGGGATGAATATCCATTGGAATCTTTTCCACCCAACTTCCGTCCAGAGAATCTCGTGGTACTCAAATTACCCAACAGCAAGATTATACAATTATGCGGAAAAGCCAAGGTATGTAACAATCTTATGCTTTGTAGTTACCTAGAACGAAGGTTGAAAGTAATGTTGGATGAGAGTAAATTAATTATTTTGTAATTTTTCTTAAATACAGGACGAGAGCATGGAATATGTAATAGAACCTGAACTGGGATGTGGAGTATTTAGTATGATTCTTCATAGTTTTTGCAATTTGGTTAAAGTTCCCTCGTATAAATATGGAAGCCAATTAAACAAGGTTAGGTCCCTAAGTTTGGCAAATTGTGAAAACATCAATCATCTTCCAAATGGAGTGGGACTTTTGGAAGTTCTCGAGGTTCTTAATATGGAGGGTTGCTTAAATTTTGATACATTCCCAGAAATTTCAAGCAACATAAAGAAGCTATACTTAGCTAAGACTGCTATAAAAGAGATACCTTCATCATCTATTGAGCTCCTCAATGCGTTAAAGTTATTAGAGATGAGTTACTGTAGTGAGCTTGAAAGCCTTCCAAGTAACTTTTTTAACAAGTTGACATCTCTTAGCACTCTTTATCTAAGGGGGTGTAGGCGCCTAAAGAAGCTTCCTGAAATATCTGAGAACATGTATAGTTTAGAGGAGCTTTACTTAAGTGAGACAGGCATAGAGGAGATTCCATCATCTATTGGCAATTTAAAAGGGGTCAAACATTTGAATATGCATAATTGTCGGAAGCTTGCTCTTTTGCCAAAAAGTTTCAGTGATTTAGCGAGTCTTGGTAGATTATTTCTTGGGATTGACTTAGTGCCGAAAGGAAATAAATGCGAATTACGTGAAGCACGCCATCCTCATCTTGTAGACCACCATTCATTGCCTTTGTTGCTAGAAGGCATCTCTTGTTTACGAAACTTGAGCCTTTACAACTGTAATTTAGTGGAATTGCCCGAAGACTTGAGCTTTATATCTTCCCTACAAATTCTAGATTTAAGGGGAAATAATTTTAAGAGAATCCCTGCAACCATCAAGCAGCTTTCACAACTGGAAGTTCTTAACATTAGGAACTGTTCAAGACTTTTATCCTTGCCAGAACTTCCGTTGAGTGTCTCCCGGTTATACGCCGATGACTGCAGATCACTAGAGAAAATATGGACCCTTAAACAACTAATCTCTGATTCACAAGGGCTTGTCCACAAGTTCTACTTATTTAATAATTGCTTCAAGTTGGATGAAGGTGAATGCCAGGCAATTGCAAATGCCTTGTTGACATATCAAACTACTTTTACAAGGAACCAAATTCCCAAATCGGCTTTTAGGGGAAATAAGGTATGTAACTCCTTTTCTTTTTCTTTTTTTTTTCCTTTTCTATTTTTGTATAATCATTAATAACTTTGTTGTTTTATGTTGTGATTTAGGGTGTTTTCCGTATGGACTATCCAGGAAGTAGAATACCAGAGTGGGTCAAGCATCAAAACATGGGTGATTCCATTCAAATCCTCCTCCCTTCTCATTGGTTTAATCATCTTTTTTTGGGATTTGCTTTCTACGTTTGCCTTGGATTTTTCAATTGTGATGCCTTCAGTAACGCATATCTCAGACATGATTGCTATATTGGAGACAATTACGGTATCTCCTCCGCTAATTTCATGTTTTCTGAACGATTTTACATTCATGAAGTGGAGAAGGAGCATGTGGTAGTCCTCTGTAGCAAAGAATTTTGTGATTGGGTATGTAGATACAGTAAAATGGCTGACGATGTCGCGTCTTTCAAGTTCAGCATAGGCAACTGTGCAAGTTTGAAAATCTGCAAGTGCGGGATCATTCCATTGTATGCTCAATATGAGGATGAACTATGTCAAGGATTCGACTTCCCAACTTCAGTGTCCACGGTGAAGATGGAAGAAGCTGACTGAAATTAAGAGGCCACTGATTCAAGTTCAACGCTCCGGCATAGGTGGGTCTTAATTCTTTGCTTTCATTTGCAATTTTTATGTGCTTCCTTATCAATCAACTTCATGCATCCACACTTCTTCCATGTTTCCAAATTAAATTGCTCATATCAACCTAGTCCGTGCATGCTTTGTTAAGGGACCTATATAATTTGGCTTTTTTTTTTTTTTTTTGCAGTAGAAGTTGTTATTTTTCTTTTATCATGGTCCGTTCTTGTGATTGAGTATAACCAAAGCTGATTTAGTCTTACAGATCCAAGCTTTAGGAGCTCCAAGATAGTAGACACGAAGTTAGAAGTGTGAAGAAAAACAGTCCCCTACAAAACTTGTTATGAAAATAGACAATAATTACTCTTAATTATTACGGTTGCCATGTGTATTTGTTTGGTCGAATTTTCTATAAGCATGGTTCTGAATAAACAGACACATATGATAGAATTGAAAAAATTATAATAAACATCAGAAAGAAAGGATTTTTAAGAGCAGCCCATAAGTTTGGACCTAATCTGTGCTTTTATTACATAAAATTCAGTTCATTAAGACTAGAAGTAACTTTCTAGACAGTCCGTGAATGTACAAATTTACACAGAATTGAGATAATTAAGAAATCAGGTTGAAATCATATTCGACCTGGTCATATCTCTTTATTATTTTTAACAAATCGGAATCTCATTAGAGAATGAGAGGAAGTTCTCCCTTTAGTTCCTTAAACTGGTATGGAATCACTCTCTTTAATTGTCTCAAGGTGGTGAACTATACTCGAATTAACCCATACGCTACTAGTTTACTCTTAAAAGCTATAATTCGTTTACATTTGGTAATATAATTTTAATAGAGACTAAAAAAGGAGAGGGAGATTCAGTTTCAAGGGTCTGTTGACATAAGAGTGATGTACGACGGTGATATAGATTTAGAAATTTCTTGCAATATTGATATGAAAAAGAGAGATTTTGATCTTGTTTAGTAATCAACGCTTCGGCACATATCGCTAATAGTGGATTATATTAAGCTGATTTAACCAGTAAATAAAATCAGTTGTTTATTTAAAGATGTTTGATAAAATTAGTTGTTTAGAATTAACAATTTATATATAAAATCATTTATGAGGATATGACATTAAAAGAAGGATTTACAAGGACGTGAGTATTATACCTTAGTATTTCTTTGACTATTCTCGTAAGAATTTAGATTTTAGATATTTAATTTCTTAACTATAATAAAAAAAATACATAACATATAATAATAATAATAATAATAATAATAATAATAATAATAATAATAGCAACGACAACAACAACAACAACAACAACAACAACAAACAAGCAAGCAAACAAACAAACAAACATTCAAATAAATATTATTATTATCACTACTACTTTCTTTCTCCGTATTGATCAAGTTAAAGTTCATTTTCCTAGTATATTAACTTATTTATCACTAACCTATGCCTTTGGATAACTTAGTTGTAATAATGTTTATTTTTCCTATATTTTGTTGAACTAGTAACTTATTGTTATGGTGAATTCTATACATTCAAGTATCAACAAAGTTTAAGGTACTAATGTTTGGTGAAGAGAAAGTAATAATAAAAGATGATAACTTGAGTAATTTGTAATAACTTTTGGATACAATATAATTATCTTTTTATCCTTTAATTTCTCAATCATTGGAACAAAACGCTCCTCATATGAGCATTTTTAAAAACAATATATTAAGTTCAATCTGTCAATCCAATCAATTGATTGCTAAATATGATTATCAGCAGTTTGACATGCTCAAACAATTAAATACCTCTCAATCTGCCAAAAAATAGTTGATCAACCATATACTAAATAAGGGCTTAATCATATGAGAAAAGCTAACAAGTTAATACCAAGTTGGATAAATAAGGTTTTAACGTAAAGGTTTGAAGTTATTCTAGTAAATACTAATTGGAGAATTAATTCTTTTTGCATACTATAATATAACTGATTTGTTAAATCTTAATATATATTTTTAATCATTTATAATATTTTTAAATATTTCATAAATATTCTTGATTGAAACTATATCAATCCAAAATTCACTTTGAGTTTAATTTATAAATATTATGATAACCTTGTTTTCCCATTTGGGTTGCTAATTGTTAAAAACTTGATCGCTAAAGCACAAAAGTAAATTAAAAAATAGATAATAAATTTATAAGTTTCAATTTTTTACAATGTTTTAAAAATTGGATCGGAAGTTGAACTAGTAAAGCAAAAAGTTCAAGATTTAAAAAAATCAACCAATATTAGATTGTCATAAAATTATATAAGGATTAAATGAGATTAAAGAATTTGAAATAAGATTGAAGGAAATTGTCCTTGATTTAAAGTTTAATTAAAAGGGAAAATTATTAAATAAAAATTATTTAGTTTATTTTGGTTTATAAAAATTAATTAAATATAAAAATTGACTGATTAATTAACAAACTATTGATTTTTAACAATAAGAGTTATTAAAGTAACTTAAACAGAAAAGTTAAACAGTTCAAGGTTTTCACGGTTGAACCACTAAAATTGGTTTGATTTTTTAATCATAGATGTTTTTCTTTAATATCTAATTTTTAAAATTTTATAATTTAGCTTGACATGCCCTATCTAGTTTAGTTGATACCACTCAAGGAAATTCTACTAAAGGGAACCTTCATTCTCTCTATCACATAAATGTTAATAGATTTGTCAGGAGAGGAAGAGAGATAACACATGCATAGAGGGTAGAGAGTGCCCAAAAGTACCATAATGCATTTTTTGAAAGCAGACCACTGATAAAAAACACAATGAGATATGACGCCTGAGTGTTAAACTATGATGGACAACAATGTAGTTTTACTTGGTTGAGGAAGAGATGGAGGTGATAGAAAAGGCTTATCCAGACAAAAGACACTATGGGTATTGACCCAAAGGATTAACATAAAATAACATTGTGTATTCCTAATGTCTATTACTAGTGAACAATCATGCCATTTAAGCTAAAAGTTAGCCCATTATTGTTTAAAAGAGCTATGCTAAGTATCTATGATGATATCATATCAAGTGCTTTAATTTACATTAATGATATCCTCCTTTGCTCTTAAACCGAACAAGAGCATCAAACCCCACTGCAACAATTTTTGGATATCATAAGGAAGTATGAGTTCATGCTCTCAACCCAAAGCCTTGGTGAATACATGCATGTTCAAGTCTTACTTTTATTAGAAGCCAATTGTTTGTTAGGAATGATCCATAAAAAGACCATTGGCAATTTCCAACTCATTGATTAACAAAGCAAACATGAGTACTTTGAAATGAAATGTTGTTTTATGAATAGAAAAGATTTATAAAAGCATTTCCACAAAATGTTTAAAAAATATTATATACTTAATGTAGGGATGGCAGTGGGTTGTCAACCCGATTAATATCCGTACTACCCGACCCTAAAAAATGGATATGGAGGCTAAAA
>JANITW010000004.1:55911920-55938321 GCA_027564335.1 Erythroxylum williamsii | reverse complement strand
TATTTTAAAAATATATTTTAAATTTAATTATATTAATTAATAATTATTAAATTAATTTTATAAATTAAATTAAAATTTTAATTATTATTTATTATTATAATTTTTTGATATAGAGTTAAAAATATACAATACAATGGTATAATATGACAATGAACTATTTTATAATTTTTATAAAATTTCAGAAACTGTTATAAATTTAATAAATTGACCAAAATAATACCTGATATTAATCGATACTGATACAGTACCATATCAGAACCCAATTCCGTACCAAGTTTAGTATAGTATTCGAAACACTGAGTGAAAGTACCCGGTCGCATATGCCACTCATCGACAAATTATCTTTTCCTTTTTCTAAGATATAAAGATAGAACGACACAAATTTTAACTCCCAAGTCTTATAGTTAAATGATGCCCTGCAAAATATTCAACAAAAGCAAAATTGACGAGGAAAAGCCATTTCAAAATGGATTCTTTTACTTTATTCATTATATTAATATAATTTCTTTTGCACTAACGTTTTGGTGAGAAGGGTTTTAATGTTGTAATTATGTCATAATGTTGTAATTATGTCATCCGGATATAAAAATAAAAAGCTCAAATAAACAAATCTTGTTACTAAATTTGGAAAAAAAATAAAAATTAAAAAATAAGTTAAAAAAGCTTTCTCACTAACTAAAATACATTTTAAGTGACTTTACTTTGATACAAACAGATCTTTATTGAAGCCAAGACACCGGACCACCCCCTACGGCGTTTAAAGCTAAGGAAGCCAAGATGGCAAGGGATCAAGTTGCAATTTCTACAAAACCGTGAAGATTTCACCACTTTTGCTTCGAGAAATTCCTTGTGATCGTTACAAAAATTCCACCTTAATTGAATCCTGTTACGTATTTCAGGGTTGACATGTAGAGTTCTCACCAGTTCAACTTTTCATATTATATTGAAATTTATCACAATAACCCTAAAATTGATTAAAAGATGTGTTTTTTAGAAAAACTTCTATATCTCTCTCTTATGTTAGCATCTACCTATTACGTTTAAAAATGCGTATCGCTGCCAGACAATGATTATGAATATTCGGCACAAAATTAGTTAGAGAATAGAGGAGAGAGAGAGAGTTACAGAGACAAGAATCGAGAGAGAGAAGGGAATATTTTCATAACATCCAACATATCGTACAATGCTGAAAACGCACATATATATTGTCTCTCTATTACAAAAAAAATTAATCCCCTATTCCCACGTACATTGTATTTCTCCTACTCTTATTGTAAAACGCTACGCAGCACCTCCTATGACTCCTGTTCTTCGCCTTTCTCCTTCTTAATTTTCGTTGTCTGAATTTACCGTAACAATCCCCTTCCCCTCAACATCCTTGTCAATCAAGTTAATCTCCAAAAATCTTTTTTGAAAATCAAAAACGTATTCCCAAGTCACATTTGTTTTCTCCCTGTCAGTCCACTGGATCAACCATTGAGTGACTGCCTGATTATTTCTCTTGGTGATTCGTCGATCCAATATGGCCATCGGAATCCTTTCAGCTGGCACTAAGAACTCCAGTAGTGTTGTAGTCGTACAGGGTTGGTCTTCATGAGCCTTCTTAAGTTGTGACACGTGGAATATCGGATGGATTGTTGCATGAGCCGACAAGTCCAACTTATATGCCACCTTCCCAATCTTCTGAATCACTCTGTAAGGGCCATAGTACAAAGGTGATAACTTCTGATTGCTCCACTGCTGTAGAGAGAACTGCTTATATGGTTGGAGTTTCAGCAAGACCGATTCCCCCACTTAGAATTCTCTATCGGACCGGTTAACATCTGCATGCTGTTTCATACGGTTCTGAGCTCTTTGTAAATGGAACCAGGTAATGTTGAGCATTGCCTCCCGACTCTGTAAGACCCTATCAACCTCCAAAAACTTCAAATCCCCTGCTACATACGGAGTGTACACTAGAGGTGGATACCCATACAAAATTTCGAATAGAGTAGAGTTGATGGCTGTCTTATGAGTTGTGTTGCACCACAATTCTGTGAGAGCTAGCCACTCTTCCCATTTTTGTGGTGTTTCACTTCAAAAACAACGTAGATACGTTTCCAGTATCTTATTCGCAGCCTCCATCTGCCTGTCCATTTGGGGGTGGTACCCCGTCGAGTACTTCAACTTAACTCCCTGTAATCTTAAAAGCTCCTGCCAAAACTTACTCAGAAACACTGGATCTCGATCACTAATTATAGATTCGGGCATATACCATGTAACTTTAAAATATTATTAAGGAATAACTCAGCTATGTCATGGGCGGAGTAAGGATGTTTAACTGAGATGAAATGCGCATATTTCATAAATCGATCAACGATCACCAGTATCACCTACTTACCCTTTGAATGCGGCAACCCTTCCACAAAATTCATGCTTATCTCCTTCCAACTTCCTTAAGGTATTCTAATCAGTTGAAGGAGTCCAGGATACACGGAATTGTCAAATTTGTTCCGTTGACAAGTCATACAATTCTGAACGTAATTGTGTACGTCTCTATTTATGCCCTTCCAAAAGAACAAGGTCTGTAATTTTTTTTGTGGTAGCTACCGCCCCTGCATGGCCACCCATTGTGTCATCATGACTGATGCTAATAATTTATTGGTGGAGACATGAATTGGCTCTGTTCCTCCGGGTTCCAACTCCAATTAACTACGTTCTCCTTCGTTAACAACTCCGTCAACAGTTTGGCTATAGCCTCATAGTTCTTGATAAATCTCCTGTAACCCGTGATTCCTAAGAATCCTCACACAAGTCCTTAGTGCACTATGGTACCAACCATTCTTCAATCGTCCTGACCTTCGAGTGATCAGTTGCTACCCTTGCTTCCGAGATGGTGTATCCCAAGTAATCAACTTGACAAACCCCAAAGACACACTTGTTCCCCTTTAAAAATAGCTGATTATCCACCAAGGTTTGAAGTGCCATCGATAGATGTTCTACGTGCGACGCAAGTGAAAGGCTATAAATTAAGATGTCATCAAAGAAGACTAAAATGAAGTGTCGAAGATGAGGTCGGAACAGGTCATTCATCAATCGTTAAAATGTCGATGGGGAATTTGTCAGACCAAAGAGTATCACTAGAAATTCATAATGCCTTTCATACGTCTTGAACGTCATCTTTGGGATGTCGTCGGGTTGCATCCAGATCTGGTGATAACCCGAGCGCAGATCCAATTTCGAAAAATAGCTAGCTCTGTTTAATTCATCCAATAATTCTTCAATTAATGGAATCAGGAACTTGTCCTTTACCTTCTATCTGTTCAACTCCTAGTAGTCAACGCACATCCTCCACGAATTATCTTTTTTCTTCACCAAGACCACCGGCGACGCATATGGCCCGTAACTATGACATATAAACCCCTATTGCATCAACTGCTTCACTTCCTGTTCAATAATGTCCTTCTGCGCCCCCGAATAATGATATGGCCACACGTTAATCATATCGACCACCCTCCCTCAGCACTATCTTGTGATTGTATTGAAGATTCGGAGGTAATGTTGTGGGCTCCTGGAACACCTCTACAAAATTGACTAATATTACGTTAACTTCATCGAATGCGCTTCCTTGCTCCTCCATCAATCTCATCTGCTGAAATTGATATTCAATTGGTGTTGATAGTTGGATCATTAACAGCTGGCCATTTACCGAACCTTGTAACATTTTCTGGAGCCCTTTACTTGAAATCACTTTGGATTTGTTATCAGGGCCACCCTGGAGAGTGATCACCCTTCCTTCACTTAAACTTCATTGTTCTTGTGCGGAAATTGCACAAAACATCTTCCAACCCCACAAGTCATTGGACGCCTAAAACTACATCACAACCACCCAACGATATCACCAGTGCCTCCATACTGAACTGCACCCCTTGCATGGACCATGTAAAATTCTTGCAGTGTTGCTTACATTGTAATTGTAAGCCTCCTCCCATGGTGATGGTTACAGGCGCTATGTCTTGAAGTTTACCCGTCCCTTTTTTAATCACCGCAACATCCACAAAATTGTGGGTGCTGCCATTGTCGATTAATATGTGGATTTGCCTACGTTGGTATACTCCAATTAATCGCGTTTGTTTGAACTCCGACTCCCCAGAAAATCCAGTCATCGCTTGCATAGATATCATGGGACCTTCTTCGTTTCCTTCACAATCTTCTGGGCTCTCCTCCTCCAACACTTCAAAATCCTTATCCTTACTAATTTGCTTCGATACCTAAAAGAATTGCAATTGATGTTTCTTACATTTGTGCCCAATGATATACTTCTCGTCGCACCAGAAACATAATCATTTTGCCCGCTTTTCATCGAAATCTCTACTACTGATCGCCTTCGATGCTTGCTATGATCGCCCAGGTGGTGAACGAAATGTGGGAGGTGGTGTTGGTAAAATACGTTCGGTAGTGTAGAGAGCGAAGTTCTTCCCCCATTCAGAGTACGAAGAGGTTGATTGCGATTCATCATTGAGTGTCCTATTGTTGTGAGGATTGCTTCTTGTTTCCATGCTAAAGTATAGGCTTGATGTAGGGATTATGGTTCGTGAAGCTTCACCGCTACTCCAATCTCCAATTGAAGACCCTTCACAAAAAACCCCACTAAGTAATCCTTCGTCAAAGCCAACCTGTTCGAGCAGTGATCAAATCATGCACAATATTCCAGCATTGTGCCCAATTGCTTCAGGTCCTTAAAGTCCCCTACAAGGTCATTACACATCTCGGTGTCGAACCGTTGCTTAAGGGCCTTGGTAAACTCACCCCATCCCCCACCTCCGTGTTAAGTCGGTTCAGAGTGAATAAACGATACCATTCTTAGGCTTGCTCATCCATGTGTAATATAGCAACGTTTACTTTCATGTTGTCAGGTGTTTGATCAATTTGGAAGAACTGTTCGCAACGAAACACTCATAATTTGACATTGTCTCCATCAAATGCCGGAAACTTGATTCTACCTAGTTTGACGGTCTTCCTAACTCAGTTGTCCCTGGACCGTTTTCAATATAGGACCCGAAATGCTACTTCCCTCCCCTTGTTTTGACTCTTCCGATGAGCTGAACGACCATAGTTCGCCCATATCACATTCTAATTTCTCGATCCTATTTTGCACTTCTGACAGTACCCGCTCACTTCACTCCTGCAACTCCCGTAACAACCTTTCTTGCCGACCCTGAGCTTCCGTGTATGAAACTCCGCACCTCATCTCCCTTCAGCCATTAATGAGTCCCAAATTCGTCCACTATGATACCAATATTGTTACGTTTAAAAATGTGTATCGCCACCAAACAATGATTACAAATATTCAGCACAAAATTAGTCAGAGAATAGAGGAGAGAGAGAGAATTATAGAGACATGAATCGAGAGAGAGAAGGGAACATTTCCATAACATCCAACATGTCGTACAATGCTGAAAACATACATATATATTGTCTCCCTATTACAGAAAAATTAATCCCCTATTCCCACGTACATTGTATTTCTCCTACTCTTCTTGTAAAACGCTGCGCAGCGCCTCCTATGACTCCTGTTCTTCGTCTTTCTCTTTCTTAGTTTTTGCTGTCTGAATTTATCGTAACATTGCCATTTTAGTCCGAATCTGACAAATTTTGATAACGAGGATTCAGTGTTACAACCATTTCTGATAGTGTCTGTTCCATGTCTTCTAATTCCTCCGTCCCAAATCCCCAGCTTCTCACCAGCTTGGTCCCAGGAGCACAATTTTCAATACCACATCTGCGAAGGTAAACTAACCTGTTCTCCAGATATGGCAAGATAGCACTACTGGAGCGTAGTCTAGCTGCCATAGGTATAGAGTGGACGTCAAGTGACCCTCTTGACTGCGAACTTGGAATCGGGCTGCTTAATAGCTCACCCTGTTTGCCAACGTGGCTGCTAAAGATTGAAGGAAATGGTAAGGGTATAGGGAGGGGACAACGAGCAGTTGATAGATGGCAGAACAAGGGCCTTGTCAATGAGTGTTCATAAGCAGCATTAACCGTATTCATTACTTCAGAAACTGAGGCATGCTCTCCTCCTACATAAAAAGATCAAAGAAGGTGAAAAAACATGCAAAGAATATTATTAATCAGCAAGAAATTTCCATCAGCATTTTAATCCACTCTTTGTCAATAGGATTATGACAAGAGAGTCCAATCAAGGCAGAATGCAAGTGACAGTTAAGCTAAAACCTTTTGAAAGAGTGTTTGCGTTTTCCATGGAAATCCATAGTTGATGTGCAACAAAAACTATAAACTGATGTCCCTGGCTAAAAGAAGTAACGAATCCAGTGTATCGGTATCTGTTATTATTTATTCAACCAAATGTAGGATATGAAGGTAGATTTCTGAAAAATTAAGTGATAGAAAGTATCCTTATCTGGTTCATTCACAAAGGCTATCAAATACCTGATCCAAAGGCTCCATGAACAGTCATAGATTCCACCGCCTGTGAATCTTCCACATCATCTGCTGTCTCAGAGGTTAACGGTTGTAAGCTCCTTAGTAGAAACTGTTCAACTTGTTCTCCTGTGTATCATAATATTAACAAATTAACAAATCCATCACAGAGAACAAGAAATTCAACTGGGAAGGTACTAAATAACTACCAGACATTATTGGAGCTGGCATTGCAATATCCAGAATAGCCACTTTATTCTGCCTCCCTATCCCTGCTAATGTTTGTATAAGCCCATTGACATCAATTGCACCCGAAACATAACCTGAATTTGATGTGGGTCCAAGCGGCTCCATCCTGAAAGGAAGACAGATAGAGTGTAGACCAGCAGCATAGACTGCACTACAGTGGTAAGGCTTCTCATCTTTGATGCAAAGGAATGTACAAACTTTACCTTCACCAAAGAACAAGAATGAAGTTGATCAACAAAAGATGATGAGTGAAGGGTCAAAATCAGGAGAAAAAATATTGATGAAAGGTAGAGCGACCTCATATGGTAAAGCAAACTGATTCTGAATAAGTGATTCCCACATACATGCTAGGTTATCTTGTTTTTGAAACTAACACAAGTGAAACATCCAAAGGCAACTATGCTTACTTTTACTTAGTAAGGGCAATCCAATTGGAGCTATCAATTTACAGAAGGATGAAAGTCTTGAAAAAGAAATTGCATCATGTATATTCCTGGAAATTATCTGGTTCCTGCTTTTTGGGTTCGAGTAGGGACCAGGACCTCTAGCATTATAGAGCAAGACTGGAGTATTAGTGTACTCATCTGCAATACTCTCCAAAAAATCTCCAGCTAGAGCTGATAAACTCCCCGAGTCATCAACAATGAATTGAAAACCCTATCAAAATCAACCAAGATAATGTCAAATGGAAACATTCAGAGAATTTTAAGTCAAAATCCATGATGAGTATCCATATTCAGTAGCAATGGAATATATTGACACCCCCAAAATGAGAATCCAAAAGCGTACTCCGAAAGTCCCTTTAAGCTTAGGATTGTCAAGGTCATTTTTAAGAGTAAAAATGAAAAATAAAAGGCCAGTAGCCCCTTCCTTATGTAGGAAGTCATATATTTCGAGTAATTCAATTGCTGCCAAAAATCAAGATGTAACAATTGCAGCTCATCGACAAATAGGATTATCACATCATCAAATGATCAGCACCTTCTACACAATTTTTTATGCCTGATACTGTTACAAACTTCTGCATCCAGAGGACAAATTGAATAAACTTCCACCTAATGATATGGAGTATTGTTGTTTAAGGGAGCAACTGCATTGCCATTAACAGACAGAATGACAATTTGGCTTATGTGTCACCCATCCCAAGCTTAAAGTAAGAGTCAAAAAGAAAAAACTAAAACTAAAATGAAAAGAGCAAGGAGATAGCCAATTTCAGTATTTCTAACCAAACTGATGACAACATCCAAATTATTCAAGGGAATGTACCTGAATGTGGTCACATTCTTCAACAAAAAAGCGCAACCTGTCACTTATTTCTTCTCTGAGTAGGCTCTCAGAGAATATATCTCTTCCAGCTCCATAACTGTCAAATTCTGTAGTATCTACGAACAGTCCACTTAATTCATATATACTCTGGGGATGATAGTGAACTTTTGAGAAGTCTGTCCAGTACTTGACACTGTTTTCTAAATTTTCAACTATGTCCTCATCT
Source organism: Erythroxylum williamsii (assembly GCA_027564335.1). Lineage (NCBI taxonomy): Eukaryota > Viridiplantae > Streptophyta > Magnoliopsida > Malpighiales > Erythroxylaceae > Erythroxylum > Erythroxylum williamsii. Next base: position 55,930,157 of record JANITW010000004.1, on the reverse strand, counting down.
CTGATTTCTTTCTCCTTATCATTCTGCTCTTCCTCAGACAAACTTTGCAAGAACAGATTCTTTTTACAAGGTTCCGCTACCTGAGTTGAAATGCACCCAGTCCTACATGTCAGTCATGGACTTAAGTCATATGATTGCTATAAGGGAGACTAACGGAACATATTCATTTATCTGAATGTAAACATATCTAATCCAACTTTTGACACATACATATCACAGTTCAAATATGTAACTCAGAAATATGGGCAAATAAATTTGACAATTCTTTACTCACAACAATACCACTCTCAATCCATTTGTATGCAATTTACTATTAATAAAGCACAAAATCAACGTCAAACTTTACGTGGAATATTTTCCTCAACAAGTCCAACACTCAAGCTATAGAGAATCAACCAATAGCATAGAAGTAAAGAAACAACTCACAACTAAAATTGAAGCTAGTTACATCCTAAATGGTGAATAATGTTATGTCATAATGACAATATACACCAAATAATATCATTACAGAAACAGGAAGTGGGAAGTCTCACCAAGTAGGAACTTCTGGTACTGATGAAGAATCCTCATTGTACAATGTACCTCGTGAACTCATGGACCCAAGGGACCCTGCAACAGCAGCAAACAACTCAGCAGATGTTGAATCAGTTCAATCATAGTCACTATATCCTGCAGACAAAGGCAACACTCCGCTTCCTTAAAGCTACATATAGCAGTACCGGATGAAGAAGCATTCAACTTGAACAAAGGAAGCAGCCAACATTGCTGCTTCTCATTAGTAATGGTTTCCAGGTGAGATGAAGGCAAAAGGTTACGAAGCTACTCTTGTACTACAGAAATACCTTTAAAATAATATATTAACCATTTATTCCATAAGATGTAATTCATTGGTATTCATCAAAGAATAAGCATAAAGATAATTAGAAAATTTTGCTTTCCGTATTGCTATAGGGTTAAGAATCAAATAAAACGAGTAGAACCAGTTGCCCACCAAAACTGAACACTAAATTGGTATCATAATGGTCAACAGTGCGCACAAAATGAGTACCTTGATAATCAATTGAAATCAAGCGAGGAGTATACGTAAGGTTTCCCTGCACAAATTTCAAGAAGTACACTTAAGCCAATTCATTCAGCTCTATAAAAATCACTACTTAAATTCACTTGCTACAAGTATCTTTACTGGAGGCTAGATATCCAAATACAAATCGCAAAAATAAGCAGTTTCTACTTAATCCCAGCTTCTAATTTATAACTAGAAAGCAGCCTCACCCGCGGTAAAGCAATCACAAAAATTCGCAAGACATTCTTTCAGAACAACAAACTAATTACAAAATGAAAGTAAAAAAGGAAAAAAAAATCCTCACCTGCAGAGTCTCGCCGGAGCGGTAAAGCACGTCCATGTTAAGATATTGCTGGTGGGTCTTGAAGACCGGATCAGAATCGGGGTCGGAAGCTAACCCGAGCAACTCATCCTGAGAAAAAAAAAGTCAATGACTCGCACATGAAAAAGAAACGGAAGGAAAAAAGCAGCAAGTGGGCTTCGGTTAGTGAAGAGTAGTGAACCTGAAAGTTCCAGAAATGAGAGCCAATGTAGTTGGCAAAACTTCCTACTTGGATTGTCACTAACTCCCTCATTATCTGGTGTTTTTCTATGATAATTAGAAGGGAAAGTGAGTTGCTAGTAGAAGAAAGAAAGATGAAGATGGAAGAATTGATAAGCGCGGTAACTGTATCAGTATTCTTCGCTTAGTTAGCGCCAAGATGTTTTTCTAAGCATCTCCTTCTCTTTGGCATATCAACGAACAACTTTCGTGCAACATTTTGAAGGAAGGGGAATTTAGGTTTAAAATCTCGCCTTTTGGTTAACATTAATTGTGGTCAATTAATGTCTTAAAACTTGTTTGCCATAGTAATTAATTACTGATGGCAAAACGGCCTGACCCATTAGTTTGACCTAACTTGATCCGACTTTAAGTCAGGTTAGTCTCGACCCGTGGCTGACGAAAAGATACAAAGCAACGTCGGTTCGTAGCTCGTCGGGTCACAATATGAGTCACGGGCTGCCCAACTTCTGATCCAGCCGACACGACTTATTATCATCCTTAATATTAATATCTAATAAACCAGTTTGATCACTTTTATAAAACTTTTAACTTTAAAACAAACTTTATGGAATACATAATATCAAAATATCATTACAAAAATTTATTTAAGTGGTAATTCAATTATATTATATTTTTAACTACTCTTTTTTAATATTGGAGTTTTTTCTATTTACTTCTTAATTTATTATTCTTTCATTAATATCATTTTTATTTCTACGTTTACATCTTTCCTTTCATTTTTTTTTCATAACAATTTGATAACTTCGTTTTTCATTTCATTGTCTGTTTTTTTTGCTCAAAGCCTTTTAGTTTTATGTTTGTTTACTATTTGTTTTATCTTTCTCTATATCGACGTACCAAATTAGCCATGACGATATCAACCTCTGAAAACAAACAAAACTCGTTTTGCCCTTTGTTCTCGCCTTAAATATTTTCTTTTTCTGCTGAATCATTTAGTTTCACTTTTTTGTTATATTTTTTATTTTTTATTTTTTATTTTTTATATTTTTAAAGAAAAATAAAAAAATATCTAAATGCTAATGTCAATTAGCTATATTTTTATTTTTAAAAATAATTATATATTAGATCAAACTTTAAAATATATTAATTTTATGAATTACTTAAATAAATAAATTTATTTTGATCTCTTATATAATATTTATTAATAAATTATCCATAAAAATTTTATATTTTACTAAAATAAATAATTAAATAATTAAAATTTTATTTTAAATATTAAATCAATTTCTATTGACATTGGTATATTTTGGATGTATTTTAAATTTAAATTATATTCATTGGTTTGTATGTTGTGTTTAGGGAAAGTTTTTTTTTTTTGCTATTTTGCCATAGGACATACTTGATAATTAAACAAGCTATGATTGGAAGACTTGATTTCATTGATATGTCGTAATTTTTTTAAAAAAACATGTGCTAGTTTACTTAGTTCTATAAAAGTCTAGTGGAGGACCTTTCATAGTCCCTGAGGGCAATAGGCTATCTGTGGTTAGCTCATATAGTTCACTCCTAACCTTGATAGCTGCCATAATACTGTTAGTCTGTAGGTCCTGCAAAAGTAGATCATTGGATATGAATATTGCAGCAACATCATTATGTGTTGTAAGTTTATTAACAAAGAGTAGGTTCTTGAAAAAATTTGGTATGTGTAAAATTTCATCAAGTATGATTTTGTCATCAAGAATGGTTTGGTATGTGTGTTTTACTTATTACTTTGTGCCATCTGGGAGGGTAACGGGCTCGTACATGTTGTTTATCTCATGTTTATGGCAAAAATCTAGGTTTGTAACCATATGTGATGATGAACCTGAATCAATCAACCATGTACATGCATTTTCTGCACCATGAACATTAGTGTGATCATTACCTGTGAAATTTGGAAGTCCACTCAAATTTACCTCTCCTGTGACCTTTCCTTTGATTGCTCTGGATATTTCTTATTGTATGAAGTTGGCTAGGTCTTGAGGAATTTGGCCACTCCTTTTAGTACACTCACTGAATTCATGTTGTGTGTCTGTTGGGGAGTCACTGATCATGGCTAGGTTGGCTTTATTCTTTTGGCTGGTCAATTCCTTGTACCATTCAAGTACACCATGGATCCTAAAGCAAGTCCTTATGGTATGTCTTGTTTTCCCACACTTTTCACAATACTTGTCCTCCCTTTTTGTGAATGCTCTTTTGCCACTGTTGTTATTGTTTCTGCTCCCTTTCTTGATATTAAGGTTGGTTTGTCTCACCATCATAGCTTCATTCACGTTATTGTCATTGTTGGCACTTACTGTCTTTTGTCTCTCCACGGTTTGCATCGTGGCAAAAGCCCTATTTACTATGGGTAAAGTTTCCATTAGCATGACCTGATTTACGACGTGTTCATAATCTTCATTTAGGCCCACCAAAAATTGCTCTAATCTGTGTGTGTTCTCCTTGGTAGTGATTGCTTTAGCAGCATCGCAAGTACATGGAGGTATCGGACTTAGGCTAGCTAGATCATCCCATAGTTTGTTTAACTTGGTGTAATATGTTGAAATGGTGAGATTACTTTGCTTAAAATGACTGATTTACCTCTCTATTTAGTACATAAGTGGTTCATTGGCTTCACCAAACCTCTGTCTTAGCTCATCCCAAAGCTCCCTTGCTGTAGAGAACAACAAGAATGAATCACCAAGTTCTTTGATCGTAGAGTTAACTGTCTAGGATTTGACCATCGAATTTGTCCTCTTCCATCTGGTAAGCAAGGTCCTGTCTTTCATTGGTTGCACGTATGTTCCATCTATGAAGAATTGTTTGTCTTTAGTGTATAGAGATATCATCATCGACATGCTTCAGGTTAGATAGTTGTTGCTATTAAAGAGGGTGGTGACTAAGACAACCCCAGGGTTTTCGATATTGGTCATAGAATATTTTTCTAGGTATGGGTTTTGTGTAAAGTTAGGTTGTTGGTGTCACTGTCTGTCATGTTAGACATTTTTTGGTAGGTAGTGTAAAGTGGATCAGACCTTTGTCTTTGATACCATGAAAGAAAGTTTTGTTGATGAAGAAATACTTATTTCATCATAATTTGAACATGTAGAGAGGTGGGTTTTATACTAGTGAAGAAGAAATCCTATTAGCTATTGTGTTGTCAATTTGTAACAAAATTGACAGTTGTAGAGGCTACTATTGTTCTGTAAAATTATGAAGGAATAAAACTGAGATATTCACGTGATATGTTATGGGTGTGTATTGTGAGTGAGTGTGCATATGATATGTTGTGGGTGTGTATTGTGAGGAAATGTGGATAATTGGTTTATTGGGTCATGGGGTCATGACCCACCGATCGACTGAAGACTAAAGCCTCATAACATAATCCCCTAACAAGAAGTGGACGGCCTTACATGCGTAGCCTCTATCTAGCAACTGATTGTATAGTTATATTCATTTTCGTATCTCTTAATCGACTCTCATATTGATTCCTCAAACGGCTCCAAAGTTGAAATTTCAAGCCAAAGTTAAGATTTCGGATATAGTTTAGGGCTTTATTATTTTTTACAACCTATAAGAATAGCAAAGAGCTAACGATCCAACATGTAAGAAGAAAATAGTAGCTATAATGAGTTTGTCTCTATCATCACTTGACATTTGTTTGCCTTATTCAAAGGGTGTTTTGTTTGTCACTTTCATTTATACGTCGATTAACCAAAGTCCTGTGATTTTCATATTTGGTTGAAGTGCAGCAACCTATCTTTCTGTATATGTGAGTATATCCCAACCAGTTCTTAATTTTGATAGCAAATGCGTTGGGACTAACTTTGGATTAAACTATAAGGATGCATGCCTAAACGATTTAATCTTTGTCAGCAATCTTTATCGTTTTTGGAGCCACTGCTGTCGTTAAACTGTATAACGGTGAGAGAGTACAGCACCGGCGTATGGGACTTAATAGCGACTTTGGCCATTAGTGAACTCCATTCTCTCTATTCTCTAACCAATAAAATGTTAATGGCCTCCATTCTCTCTATTCTCTAACCAATAAAATATCTATACAGACACAAACTTCGATAAATATAAGTTCTAGGTATTGATCATTTTGTAGGAAAATTACTGGAAATTAAAAAGAAAACATTGGACTGACCATGCCCAAAGTGAAACAAGCTTCTGTGTTGTCGGCGGCAACACTATGTTTAAAAAACCGGTGAGCATATTCTAGCCAGTTGTTGACTTTTCTAGCAAATGTGTTAGGACTAGCTTTGGATAGAACTGAAGATGGATGAAGCAAGAAGAATATGATGTATAAAAACCTTTTGCTTGTTTATTTCATTTGCTACGAGAGCAATATATACAGAATGTATGTAAGTTTCAAAACTATTTATTTAATACATTTTATTCTACTGACATAACAGAATTGGTTATTTACAGCTAGTAGTTTGTTGGGAAGGAATGCTTTCGGTAATAGCAGGTGTAGAATGAGTTGTGGTAATCTTAAGTAGTAGTTTGTTGTAGTCTTCAAATGGGCCCAAGTGGATGGTTCCAGGCCCATTGCAAGTTGCCTGGCCCAATGGGTTGTATAGTTGGGCAGATTCTTTATTAAGAACTAGAGGATGCGTGCCTAAACAATTCAATCTTCTATATCTGATAAGTGATAAAACATGAAAACCAAATCAATGCATATAATTAAGTTTGCATACATGTATAAGAATGATTGTAAATACGTTAAGAAGACTGAATAATTAAAATAGTGGGTCTACACTTAATAATAAAATAATATTATTTACTACGTCAATTAAAATCTAAGTTTTACTTTACTACGTCAGACATGACAGAGGGGTTTACAATAAGTAATTGATGTGACACAGGGCCCATAAAAATCAATAAAATTTATTTTACAAGTTAAATAGAGGAGTTTGAATCGAGGTCAAAATTTAACGTAGGTTATAATTATTCACTCTGGAATGTTAAGGTTACAATTGTCGATTGATAAAAAATTTAGGGTCAAAAGTAACCCTTTTGGCTTTTAATTTCAATAAAACTTTAGTTCGAATTACAATTAATTATAATTAAATATCAATTATACTCAAAAGTAGATCTAATATCTCACATTTAAAAACAAAGTTTCTTAAACTTTGCAATAAAATCCATCTTAATTAAAGCAATTTTTCTTTCTTCAAGGTATTTTTTGTGTATGATTTGTTAGGTTCTCAAATATGTTGACCATGGATATAAATTATAACTCCAAATCATTATTAGGATTAGATAAGTTAAGGCCTTTAATTTATCTTTAATTTTCTAATTAAATAATTTATAGCTATAAATCAAATTTGACATCTAGTCACTCATTATGACTATCTAAATATTTAGAAATTTTAAAATAGTTTAGACTAACTTTTTGTGAATGATTTTTTCATATAATTTAGTCGTTTTATCATATAATGTGTTGATTAAACATAGAGTATGAAATTAATTATTCTATTTGAGTCCAATTAGATTAATTATTTACTATTAGTAATTGATTCAAATAATGACATTTAAAAATTATTTTTAAAAAGTCAACTCAACTTGGCCAAGTATTTCTCAAATCAATACTAATTGTGAATAATAGAACATTCTTCTTAACCACTTCAAGGTGATAGAATCTATATTAATTACTTAACTACCTTTATATAATTTATGCTATATCTAATAATTACTAACTAAGCTAATAGGTAATATCAAGACACAACAATTTCTATATAAGATAATTTTGAAGATCTCAAGTAAAAGAATCACTAATACATTATCACAATGAGAATTTCATAGATATGCAAATAATGTTCTAGATGGAGCTTTGATATGTAGTCATTTTAGTGAACTTATTTTCTAACAAGTATTTAGATATTTGTTTAAGTATCGTCATACTTTAGCTATGAGATTGACTACTTCCTTCATAAAAAAAATATAATATGTACTAGTCTTTTTATGTTCTATTAATATCCAGTCTTAATATAACAATGACTAAGAACAATTTAGGGATAATATATAAATGCAACATGAATCTAATAATTATAATCTTATCATAATTTTATTTGTAATATATGTTTATTCAATGAATTTATCATATACATCTAATATATATAAGATAAATAAGATCTTTAAATAATGATGTCACAAAAATACAATTAATCAATTAGCTGATGAATTAATATGTCTATGCTTATTAAGGAAAAGTTCGTATGATTTCAAAGCACGGTACAAAATTAGAATACTCTGGGAGCCATTAACATTGTTTTGACTTCGTGGCACTGCCTGAACCTTTTCCAACTTTGTAAGGAGTCCTTTTCAAGTCCAGACACATCTATGATAGTTTGAAATTTTGTTAGGGAAGGCCGGGAAACAAAATATGTCCTTCCTTATCGTAAAAAATAGAGTGAATATGTACTTTGTTTTTAACTCACCTTGCGTAGGTTATTAGCATAAATTATAATGTCGGCAAATGTTGTGGTCAACCCAACAAGAAGACCTTAAAGGCTAGTTCGTAAGAAAATCCATAAATAACTTGTTACGCATTGGCTAAAATCCACCCCCAATGTATCAATTTTGACGGAAATCCTAAAGCCGCTATCTAACAAAACAATTAAGAATCTACTGGCTCAAACTTCAGCATACTCTCCTTGTAATTGCTAATGGACACTGTGTATCTTTTTACTTGCATTTATGTCCAACTTTGTCATGAATAATGGTGTAGTTAGAGCTGCTAATGTCTCTTTCGTAGCAAAGCTTCCTATCTTTATACTTATACAACTGCTGAGTACTGGCTACTCCGCTGATCACCAAGTTGTTCTCTACAATCATAACACCCTGAGCATCCTGCAGATTTTTGAGAGAGCTTTTCACTGATCCAAAACCTCCATATTTAGAAGCTTTCTTCTCATTGAATCCCAGCGTAATGTTTGTTACGTAGAAGGACGTGCCATTTCCCTGATCCAACTCATCACTGTACAAGTTTAAAAGGAAGTCTTTCGATTGTTTCAACTCTTGACAGCAAGAGGATGGCTTTTTGGACGAAATATCGCCTATCATATGAATTAACTGTTTCACGATCTGGGAATTCCCATCCTTTCCTATCTTCATGAAATTCTTGTAGTGGAAGTTTTGATATGAATGAGTGGTGATATTCCCGTGTGAGCTTGCAACCCAACCATTGGAAGATATGGACCTGTGTGCTCTTGTCAAGAATGTTCCGTTTAGCCCCTCAAATGTTAACGAGGAAGAGAGAGCAAGAGGTTTTATTTCATGTTTCAAAAGCTTCCCTACCGTTTTCTTGCTATTATGGTCCAACCAAAGGTGCAAATTAGCATCCACGAACCACACATTTAATCCGTTCGTGACGCTGAAGCCTAGATGGTGAGTATTAAAATCCAATAGGCTTCCCAGAAATGGGGTGATTTCGATATCATATGAAGGGAGATTGAATGAGGCAATGCCTGAGATCGGTCTCCACAAAAGAGGATTAATTCCTCCAGTGTGAATCACTGTAAAAGGCCAAATCGCACCAACAGCCTCTCCATCAAGACTAACCACAATTTCCCTAAATGGTCCGTTCCCTGGAGTACCGGTGAGATTATTCGTGACAATGTATTCAGTGGGAACATTTCCATACCAGAATTCGTCAGTCTCATGGAAAGAAACATAAACTTCCAACACAGCCCTGTACACATTTGGAGGAATCTTGAATTCCTTAGACTCAATGTCAGTAGAATTCTCAATTTTAAACCACAATCCATCATTCAATGGGATACTTTTGGAGATGGGCAAGATCAAATCAGCGTTAGAATTTGGAATGGAGGATATAAGATCATTTGAACTACCCTTGTGGTGAATGTGGTTATGCTTTTTTTCTCTAGTAGGGTAGAAATAAAGAGTTATGTTTACGTGGTAAAGTCCTGTATAAGTATTATCAACGACGTTTGCAAGGAAAACAGAAAATATCTGTGTCTCGTTTTTGAGAAGCAACGAAGAGTACCTTGTAATATCCTTCTCCACAGTCCAAACAATTCCGCTGGCTTTCGGCTCAGCTGTGCAACTCCTAAGAAGTTCCACACCGCCTAGCCAAACCCCAAAGATGCGATCAAATTGCCTACCTTTGCAGGTTGCCTTCCATTCAAGGACAATAGTGGAGAAATCGTTCGAACGGCAATGACATGGAGGAGTGTAGTTTGCAATAACAGAAGGCCGGCCATAGGTATTACCAAAGTCATGTTGAAGAACATGGTGTATGCAAGGTTTAGTCTTGGGAGTTTCAATTGGTTTGGTCACCTCAAAGAAAACAGTCGGTGCCGAGTCATTGATGGGCTTGACGAACTCGTTAGTGACGGTCGTTCCAGTCTTGGGTTGTGTTAGAAGGTAAGATCCAAGAAGGCGGTTGGCTTTGTGAATATTGCAATACGTGGGTAGAGGGTGGAGAAGAAAGAGAATGATAGACGTGAAGAAAACAGTGTAGGTAGAAACAGCCATTACGAGTGTGTTGTTGGCTTCGGTTTGTTCGTGGCTTTGTGTATATTTCAAGGAACCAGTTCCTCGACGGCGAATTCTTAAAGAAGAGATGGACACGAACAAGTGGTAGCCCCTTAGACGTCTCTGTTGAGGCAGTATAAGAGAGAGATGAGATACATCATAGAATCTTGTGTTTAACCAAAACAGGATTACATCTCAGGATCGTGTCAACAACAAAAAATAAAATCAAAAAACATTCAAGAATAATATATTCTCCTGTTAGGAAGACGGGCTAGGATAATAAAAGGAAAATAAGAGATTAATGTTGGTAAAATAAATTAAGATTGTTTTCAGTATTAAAATCTTAAAGTATATTGAAATTAATTCTTACATTTTCCATTTTATTAAACATGATTATATTTAACGTTATGAATAAATTTATGAACATAACACATTAAACTTCAAAAGATATTAATTAATGTTACCATACCTTAAGATTTTCACAACTTCAAGCATCCATTATATGATTTAACTTTCACATTATCTATAAACGTTAAATTCATATCGCGCGATGATACCAAAGTATTCTTTTTTAATCGAATTGAATTTATGCCAAATCAAAATAAAAAATTATCTTTTTAAAGGCAGAAAAATGATTAAAAAAGAAACAAGGAAGTTATAACATCCAAAAGAAAGCTAATTGACAAAATTAGCTCCAATCTAATTCGCAACAAGACAAACGCAGAATTTAATTAATAGGGTGATCCAAAAAGCTAACAAGTAGAAGCTGTTGAAGACAGTTAAGCATATCCATCTAATTGTTATTACCTTACTAATATTAACATAACTTTTACTAGAGATATCGGATTAAGGTCATTCAAAGACCATTTCGAAGAAGACTTCTAGACCTATAATTTTTATGAAGACTCCAAACAGATATTTTGTTTTCAAAATGGTCAAAATTTTTAATCAATGTAGTTGTCCCGAATGTCCATCCTATGCAACATCACAAACTTTTAATGATCTTATCTCTCAATTACGATATCACTAAAAACTTGTGGGAGAGCTAATCCCAAGTGGTAATCAAACCCTATTGGAACATTTTGTATCCACACTCTAACTTTATCCCTTAAAGAAAAAGGGAATAACCAGAGTTTGATTGCATCAAGTGACACCATTTAACTTCAATATGTCATAGACTCCAGAAGCATTAATAAGTGCATATTAGGTTCATCAGATGGTGAAGTTCTAAATTGATTTTTCTACACCATAGATAGTAAGAAGGGCTTTCATTTGATGTTGGTAGCTTCAACCTTGGTCCTCACAATATTTGAATTGATACCTTGGGCATTTGATGCGACAAAGTCTTTGAGTAACCTCATATTCTCAGCATCCATTTTGGCTTCCTTAACTTATATTCTCCTTTAAGAACTTCTTCTCATATGCAATATCCTATTGATCTTAAAGTGTCTCCTAGATATTCAAGATCATTGGAACTTTGCATGCAAGAGGTAGTTTGTAAAGTGAAAGAATAAAATAGAACTCAGTAAATAAATATCGAAACTAAAATGAAACAAAATAAAAAGCAAAAAGATATAGTGTAGTTAATTTTCAATTATGCAAAGATTAATGCTTAATTCCCATCAATGATGGTAAAAGCTTGTTCTCTTTTTTTTTTTTACTACAGGCATAAGGCATAATTGTACCTAGTATAGGTAAGTATAGGTCAATCCTATAAGGATTGTCGGTTAACAACCAATTACTTACCAACTTAACAAGATAGATCAACTTTATCGATGGATAAATAAAAATAAAATAATCAATAAAATACTAAATACTAATGAAAACAATGAAGAGTGTACCAAACTATGAATTAACTAGATTTAGGTCAAGTTCCCCTAAGACTTTACTATATTCACTTTCACTTTTGATTAATGAACTATTCTAGCTTCTCAAACTAATAAAAGTTCATAACTTAGACTATATTCTCTCTTTATCCATATAATCCCTATTTAGAGTTAATTAACTGAAATCTCTTTTAAATATAGACAACTTAAGAATGTTTTAAATTGTTCTATAAACTCTTTTGAGAGGTTTTAACCTAACCTAGGAAGATCTCACAACTTTTTCTCAAATAGCTCATGTTCAACCATCTTTATTAATATTGTGATCTAAACATACACCTTATATCACAACTCTTGATCCATAAGTCATATCTCAAATCTTTTAATTTTGCTCTTTTGATTTAATCAATATAAAAGCATGAATAAATCATAAAAGAAACTAAAATTTTGTTGATTAAAGAATGAATATAAGTATATCACATCCGATGTTCTATCTTCTTAAATCTATATCTCAGTTAGTTCATAATATCATAATGAACATCCATACAAAAACAATAAAGAAATTATGTTCTTATATCTTAAAATCTCTAAGAATTGATAAAGTCTCTATCTTCAAAGAATAATGAGTCCTTGACCAAGATTAATGCAAAGTAGCTCTTGCTGGTCACCGTTTATGGAACCCAACTCTTGTGAAATCATGAAAGCATGAGCGTAAACCCATAGGGTTATTTCCATGAACCCTTATTAGGCATCATCCCACAAGGGTGGCGTGCCTCATGACAATCAAACATTAAAACAAACTTATTACTCCAACTCAAACATATAACAAGGAAGTCAAAATGAACGTATATAACTAAACTACTTCAATATATCATTTCATTTCTAAAGCAACAGAGTTTGAAAAATATTTATTTATATATCAAAAGCCACACCATCATCTCATTACAAAATACAAATAACAAATTTGCAGAAGTTCTCTTAGGCTCTTGATCACTTGATCTCTTAACTATCACCTGAAGAGGGGACCAAAAGGAGGTGAGCTTGACAGATCGTGGGTAACAGTTTATAACGAAAAAATAAGCAAAAACTATTGAAAACATTCACTTGTCATATAAAATTTTCATATGATTCTTAAAACACATGTTTTTAGGCTTTCAGTCAAAATTCACAAGTTGTAAAACATGAATGCATCAAACTTGTTAACATAACATGAACACAAAAGCACATCAAATTAGCTCGGGTGGATCCAAAACAAAACGTATTACGCATTTCTACATAACGGTCTTGCGTAGCCGTGAACTTATGAGAGTCTATGAAGGAGTTTTATGTCACTAGCGGGCAGGTGGGAGAAGCCTATTTGTCAAAGTGCACTTAACTTAACTTAGGAGACCACCACAAACTCACATAACACGTATTTAATGACTTGTAAAATATATTGCCCAAAAAGGCATATTCCGAAAACTTAATTTTCACATGCTTGTTATACTTTAAAAACCGTTTCCAAAAGTATGGTTTCATAATCATGCATCATTTCAAAGAATCATTTTTAAAATAACTTTTCATAAATCATCCCACAATTCATATAACAAACATATAGCAATAAATGCAACACTTACGATGCAATTGGAACTATTAAACTTCTTTGATTTAAAGAAAACATTAGTGGCTTATTTAGTCTATTATAAACATGTACCCACTTTGATTTCCTTGATTATGGACTTGCTTAAAAAACCTTTTCTCTTGTTCCTCTCGCCTCTTTTGATCCCTTTATACAATAAAAAATTTCACTCAATAGGGTTTTCAATTGAAAAATTTCTCAAAGTACAATCACTAAAATTGGTTCTAGAATACTTAAACCCAAGCCTTTTCTAAACTCCATGAACTAAAATCCTTCTAAAAATTCAAAAGATTTAAAATGATCTTACCTCCAATCTTCACTAAATGAAGGAATCTTCAACTCAAAGGGAAGCCCTTCTCTTCCTCTTCCTTTTTCCTTTCTTGAACAGCTCCAAAATCTCTTTTGAAGATCGAGAAAAGATGGAACCCTAGCTCAACTCTCTTCTTTTCTCTCAACCAACGAAACCTCTCTTCTTCCTCTCTTTGGTTTTGTTATTTCACTTCTTCCTTTCCCATTTTAGTTTTTCCCCTTCTTAAGGAAGGAAACAACACTTCTTTCTTCCCATTTCCCTTAATGATTGATAAAAGTCCACCTTGCCCTTCCTTTAATGCCTTATATTTTTTATACTTAAATGTCTTACCAAAAGCACCCTTGAATATTTTGACGTAACTCTTTCTTCTAGAAAAGTGTTTTCCCTTGTCTTAAGTTTCCAATGACACCAAAATCAATCCATTTGGTTCAGAAATATGAAAGTTAGGGCCCAAATATTTCAAACTATTGTTATATTGAAACAGTACACTATACTTAGATTCCCCCCCGGGGGGAAATTCAAAGTCCTAAAGACTGAAATAGATTTCAACTTCTTCCTACCATTTGTATCTCCATGTCTCTAGTTTATCTTGAAACCAAAATCATCTTATTCGAAGCTTTAACGATCCAGAAATTATCAAAATACTGAAGCATGTTTAGTAAAATATCCAATTCCTACTCTTCCAATCGATACCCTTACTTTGATTCAATCTATATTTTTTCAATTAACACAAAAAGCTATCAAAATCTATGGAGGGATAAAAAAATGTGTTGAGAAACTATTGATTCAAGAACCATTTCATTTGAGGTTGGATAAAAAAATTATGGCCGAAAGAATCAAACAAGGTTTGGTCCTCAATCATATTGAATTTGTTTCAGGACAAAGGCTATAACTTTCACTAGAAATGTTGGATTAAGATCATCTTAGGATGATTTCAAAGAGGAATTTGAGATATACAACTTTAAAGAAGACCTTGAGGTCAGATTCTATCTTCTAAAGGGTCAAAAATGGAGTAGAAGATAGGTATAGATGAAACTAAATGGAAAAGCAGACGAATGAGAAAAGAGAAAAAGTGGAAAAAATTGCTATAACTTTTCCTAAGATATTAGATTAAGGTGTTCTTTATATGGTTCGAAATAGGACTTCAAGATCTAAAACTTTCATGAGATCTCAAAGACAGATTCTATCTTCTTAATGGTCAAAAATGAAATAGAAAATAGGTACAGATGAAATCAAATGAAAAAGCAAAGGAATGGAAAAAGACAGAAGAAGTGGGAAAATTGCTACAACTTTTCATACAGATATTGGATTAAGATTTTATTTATATGGTTTGAAAGAATACTTCAAAAGATACAACTTTTATGAAGACCTCAAAGACAGATTCTATCTTTTGAAGGGTCAAAAATGGAACAGAAGATAGGTTTAGATGAAAAGTAGACTAATGGAAAAAAACAGATGAAGTGGGAAAATTGCTATAACTTTTCCTACAGATATTTGATTAAGGTTTTCTTTATATAGTTTGAAATAGGACTTCAAAAGATACAACTTTAATGAAGACCTCAAAGAAAAATTCTATCTTCTGAAGGGTAAAAAATGGAATAGAAGATAGGTACAAAAGAAACGTAGACTAATGGAAAAAGACATACGAAGTGGGAAAATTGTTATAACTTTCCCTATGGATATCGGATTAAGGTTTTCTTTATATGGTTATAAATAGAACTTCAAGAGCTACAACTTTCATGAAGACCTCAAAGATAGATTCTATCTTTTGAAGGGTCAAAAATGGAATAAAGAATAGGTATAAACGAAAAACAAAAAGAGCAAAACATAGAAGAAGATGACATCAGCACAGAAGAAGCAAAAACATAGAAGAAGATGACATCAGCATAGAAGAAACAAAAAGGCAAAAGATAGCAAAACATAGAAGAAGATGACATCAGTACAGAAGAAGAAAAAAGGCAGAAGATAGCAAAACACAGAAGAAGATGACGTTAGCACAGAAGAAACAAAAAGGTAAAAGAAGCAAAACATAGAAGAAGAAGACGTCAGTGTAGAAGAAGCAAAAAGCAGAAGAAACAAAAACATAGAAGAAGATGACATCAGCATAGAAGAAGCAAAAAGCAGAATAAGCAAAAACATAGAAGATACAACTTCCCTCATGAACATCTTCCCTTATAGGGACCATAACTTTCAGTCTAGAAGTCCAAAAATTCCAAGCTATATGCCATTGGAAAGCTAAAAGAAAGACCTACAACTTTCCAGAAGATACATTTGCCTAAATCAACCTATATTAATCTAGATTTTCCCTCAAATATAGAACATAAATTTTTACATTCATCCAATGTACTGCACCCAATTCTCTACTTCATGACAAATTTCAAGATTCTTAAAGACAGAATTTAAAATTGATATATTCATAAGAAATGTAGCCATATGTTTCTAGTTTAATCCAAATTAGGAATGATCTTGTTTAGATAACTAGAGAAAAAGTTGTGGTAAAAGACTGAAGTATATTCCGTGAACATTTTCCAGATCAACCACCCATTTTGTTTCACAATCTTTCCTTAACACAAATCATACTAAGATCACCTTTTCTACTTCATTTACTCCTCATTCTCAGCTCCATTTCAAATAAATATCATCCATAAAGAAAATATAGCCCATGATTAATCATGAACACCAATAATATAACATACACGTATATATATATATATATATTCCTCATCAACTTACTACACAAATTCAACTTCATTGTTGCTTCTAACTTTCACCTTAATTATTTTCATTTCGAAATCTCTTATCCACAGAAACACCAAAGCAAGATATGAATCTATCCACATTTCTCATTCGCTACTTTACCCTTGCCTATCATTTCTTGGTTCAAGAATTTTCATTCATTTGTTCTTTACTCATGTATTTCCAGTTCTAACTTTTAAGAAACGTTCGGGGTCCAACAACTCTAAAATAACTCTTGAATTGTTCCATGGAAAAAAACCTCTTATTTTTGACTTTCTACTTTTTTTTTAAATATGAATCCTTAATTTTAAATGAGTTATACGACCCCATGCATAAGTCTACATAGTTAGTCGTATACTCTATATAATTCCCAAAAAATTAGTATCATCAACATGGGTACATATATAAAACCATGTATGGCTTTATGTTCTTTATTGGGGAGGTAACATGAGGCATGTAGATTACTTTAGAGAAACAAAAGTAGTCACTTCCATACACCGCCCTTAATATAAAATCGTGTAATGTGACATGTTAAGTGCTTCTTCTAATATTGTAAAATTTGCTCCATCTTAGTATAAGTCTTCACTAACTTAGCTTCTTTTCCTTGTAAGGGTAGAAATATAACTTGAAATGAAAAAATATCTTGAATTAGGAACTAAATCCTTCAAATTCATAAAAAAAAAACACAAACGATATATTATGAAAATAGTGTTATAATAATGTATGCTAGCATACACACCATGCCTGAAGAATATTTTGACATATTATCATAGAAAAAGCATAATGAAGTTTAATATTATCGTGGTAAAAGTCAAATGAAGCTTAACACTTGCTTATGTAAGCAACTGCTTGAGACATGTTAACAATTCTAGTATCTATGATTACTTCTAAGTCTACATTTCATACTAATGGTCAAATATTATGTACTCATCTTCATTAAAGTTATTTTGGAAGTCCTGATGTGTGTCTAAAGTTGGTTAGGTATTGAAAATGTTAAAGTAAACTCTATACTTTACGATAATTTTTTTGTTACTTTTATAATTTTAATAATTATTTATCATATTTTCTTTTTAAAACTATAATAGGTACGAAAATCATTCATCCAACTATAAATTTTTTGAAGAAATATCTAATGATGAAAGTTTATCTATTTGTTAATTATCATTTATTCATTTAAAAATTGTTGCATAATTAGGTATGATTTATGCAATAAATTTCTATATATAAATAAATGGTGTGAATTATTGGCATTCCTGACTACAACGGTTAGCTAACTCATTTTCTTCTATTATTGGTTTCTTTTCTTTAATATTACTTTTCAATTAACTTTTTTCATACATCTGATTTTTTTCAAGTGAAAGATGTAAATAGTTGAATGATTGTATACTTGTGTGGTTTAATGTAACTATAAAAACTCCATCACTACTAGTTAAGGATAAGGCTATATACTATTGGACCTCTCTAGACCTTGTTATAGTAGTGCCCTAAAGGCATTTTGTACAAAGTTATGTACATTCTTTATAAATAAATAAAGAAAGGCACATTTCATTAATTTGTTGTTCATTATTTATGAACTGATATAGATCTGTAATCAAATTAATGAAGTCCATGATATATGACATAGCATGAAGGAAATTATGATGTGATCATACTACTGAG
>JANITW010000004.1:55887670-55911820 GCA_027564335.1 Erythroxylum williamsii | reverse complement strand
TCTCCTTTGGTCGTTAGGTTTGAGTTTGTTATATATACACATGGATCCTGGCTTTCGGGAAGGTCCCGGAACAAAAATTTTTTGTTTTCCGCACCGTGGGCATGTGATGCTCACACCGGGATTTTCCTACAGACCTCGCATGTCAGCAGGAATATTATTGAGAGTTGTTGTTTTGTTATATGGTTTGATGTAGATAAAAAAATTCCATAAAATTATTTATGAGATCTACATTATCTCAAGTTAACTCTAGTTTCTCTAAGTCTAACAATTATACATTTTTGGCATAGTATAACAAGAGAAGTAGAATGTTGGGTTGTGATTACTTTGCTATTATTTTATGTTTGATGAAATTGCACTTTAGTGTTACAAATCAATAAATATCCCTTATTTTTTCTTAAATCCTATTTTACTAGTGCATTACATGTGTTATCAAAATTAATTTTGCAACCGAGAAGCATAGTGGAAAGTCAAAGTTTTTTCTTTTTTTTTGAAATTTTAATTATATAGTTCTGTTTTTTTTTTCAATTGAAGATTAGCATTTTAACTATGTTTCATATGATCTTCTTTGGATATGCTCTCTAATCCATAACCTTAATGTAGTAAATTGTTACACTTTAATGTATAAAGATAAGGAAAATGTTAAGGATTTTGCCTTCTTATCTAGCTGATGTTTGTCAAATAGTCAATGATTGAGGTTACAATATGTTGTATCAATTGTAACTAAATTTTGTGTTTTTATTATTTAAAATCAAATCAAGGGTGGATAATGATGATTTAACCTAATTGTTGGTATATTTAAGGTTTATTTTGATGAAGGGTTGATATAGTCCAGACGTATATTAATGAAAAGCTAAAATTATTATCTAATATTTTTATTTTTTTTAATGAATTGTTCTATGAAATCTTGTTATTGTGAAATGACAAGGAACTTTTATGCCTGCACCACATACATGTGAATTATTATGTTTTTATGATGATAGATTGCTTTTGCATTTATATTGTTAATGCTTATTTAAATGTTTATAATTTCTCCTCATGTAGATACTATTTTATTAGTTTTTATTTATACAAACAAGATTGGAAAATATTCTTAAAAATTAAAATATTTTTCTAAATTTATTTAATAGGACCAAATTTGCCTTAATTCGATTGAGTTTTAAAATTATACAAGTTAGACCTAATTCATCTCAAATCATAAACTTTGAAAAAGATTAAATTTGAACTCGAATCACAAATTTAAAATTCATGAAATTTCAAAGTGAGTTTCAACTAATTAATAATTTTTTTTATCATTTCGGCATTTGCCAATTCCAAATATAATGTAATCAGTAATGGTGATTAAACTAAACCATTTATGTCCCAATTTAATCATGTCCAGTGATATTGATACATCAACATATCTTCACGACCCAAAAAAATTCAAACATCGACTTTAGAAAAAAGCTCTATTTTTAAAAGAAAATAGATAATGGAGAAAGAAGGAAGTTCTATTATTGATTAAACTTTTGGTGTTTTTCCATACACGTACAAGAAGGAGGCTAGGAGAATAATAGTATACAAAAATCTAGGCTAGGCAAAACCCTAGGTGCCATAACTATAGTAGTTACGGCTACAAGTTTGCTACAACACTTTATGTGGAGATGGGGCTTTGTAGCAAAATTTCCTTATACAATCTTTTATCCCATGTACGAGTTAATGCCATGCTGAGATTACCAGTACCATCACATTCTTTTAGTAATAGGGAATCGTCCTGAGCACCATCATCCTTATGACTCCCTTTCTCCTTATAGCTCCGCTCTTGGACACTTGTGTTATTAGTCTCCCTTAAACTATGCTAAGTTTTGATACAAAGTTTGCTGCATAACAATGAGAAAGAGGCTTTGGATTGTGGTTTTGTGAAGATTTCTGCAAGTTGGTACTAAGAAGGAACGTGACAAGTAACTAGTAATCCCAATTCAACACGCTCTTATACATAATGATAATCGATCTCGATATGTTTGATACTTGCATAAAAGATGGGGTTGATAGTCATGTTAAGAGCACTGAGATTGTGACACAACAACATTGATGGTGTAGAGATGGAGACGTCACAATATCGAAGTAAATAAGAGAGCTTCTATACTGGAACAAGACATTGTGGGTTGTTTATTGGCACATCAAGAAATGAGGTTGCGTTCAAGAAAAGTGTACTAACCTGTGATAGGACATTCTCCTTAGTCTACATAAGAGAAAACACACAGATCAAGAGTAGAGTCTGCTGTAAATTGTATACCAAAGGCAAGTGTTCCTTTGATATAATGCAAGATGTGTTTGACTAATGATAAGCTAAATAAAGTAGGGATTTGAGAAAATTGTGCTGCAAAATTTACCACAAAGGCAATGTCAGGTCGAATGAACATGAGATATTGAAGCGATATAATGAGAGTGTAATAGTGGATTGGATCATCGAAAGCAATGCTCTTGGCTAGTTGAAAAATTTTAGAGAACATCAGTGTACGTAACAGTTTGAAATCGGTTATATCTGCCTTGTTTGGTATGGTGGAACTGAGATGAGATTGAAGCAATAGGAAACCACGATCATTGTGTATAATTTCAACACTAAGGAAGTGATGTATTAGTCCTAAATCTTTCATGGCAAATTTTGTATGTAATAAATGAACAAAGTGGTCACTGAGATTTTCATTAGATCCAGTGACAAGCATGTCATCAACATATAAAATTAAAATAATAATATCATACTAAGAATTTATAACAAAGAGAGATGAATTTGCAAAACTAAACCAAAAGCCAAGTTTAGCTAAAATGATCAAACCAATCACAGGGGGCTTGTTTCAATCCATAGAGAGCACGATGAAGCTTGCAGACAACTGTTAGTGATAGGACATCACGAAATCTCAATGGTTGTTCCATATAGATTTCTTCGGTTATATGACCACGGAAAAAAGCATTTTTTATGTCCAGTTGACGAACCTGCCAATTTTTGACAAGAGCAAGTCTTAAAAGTAATCACAATGTACCTAGTTTAATGACAGGAGAGTACGTTTCATAAAAATCGACTCCATCAATTTGATGAAATCCCTTGGCAATAAGATGGACCTTAAGATGTTCCAAAGAGCCATCAGCATGAAGTTTGGTCTTATAGACCCATTTGCATCCAAGCATGCATGTGAGGTTGTCGTTCGATGAGTGTCCAGATGTGTTGTCTTGAAGGGCGTGGAGTTCCTCGACAATGGAATTGTACCAACCGTCATGATTGAAAGCGAAGTTGGTGGAGTTGGGAATTAATGGAATGTGAGCATATGACATCGTGAGTGCATATTTAGGGTTCGGTTTGACTATGTCGGTGTGACGATGAGTGGTCATAGGATGCACTGGCAGTGGAGTTAGAGAGAACGAAGGACTTGAAACATCAGAAGATGAATAATTAGAGGACACTAAGGGAGAATCATTAGCAACTGAAATAGATGTAGAGTTAGATGAGTGTTCTGGAGCAGATGGTGCCGCGACACTAGAGGAATTTAGAGGGGCGTATTCCATAGAAGGAGTCACAACTACCGATGATGAGGTTTCAAATGTTGTATTGTGGTGCAGTAGAGAGCTCATCGCTAGAGGCTCTAGTGAGTTGAGCGATTGCATTATAGAGTTAGGTGGTGCGATGTTGATATTGTCGGTTGGTTTGCGCATTAGTGGAGGAAGCTAACAATAGCTATTAGAGAGGAATCTGATGTAGGTTTATGGTCGATGAAAGGAATATTGACGAGGAAGGCACCGAGAGGAGTGACATTATAATGAGAATTGTCCTTGTACAAAAGATACTTTTGTCAAACTTGACATGGCGAGACATGATTATTTTTCGAGTTTGAGGTTGATAGCACTTGAATCCTTTTTTTCTCTCACCATAACCCATGAAAATACAAGGAATCAATTTTGGATTGCATTTGTTTTTCTTAGTATCCCACACATAAGGATAACTCCTGTAACAAAAAACACGAAGAGAATCATAGTTAGGATGTTTTCTATGAAGTTTGTAATATAGGGTTTTAGACCTTAAAGCTGAAGAGGCCAGTCTATTAATTAAATAAATTGCAATGGCAAAAGACTTAATCCATAGGAAATTGGAGGTAATAAACTCGAAGAACATCAGAACATGGAAGTCTGTTGTCTCGAATGGAATGGAGGACTCCTCGAAGGATAAGGCTCTGACCTATTATCCTTCGGAGGTCAAGGAGGTGGGAAAATCAGCGAAAACAAGTTGCAGTCAGTCAAGGATTTTCAGTTTCTTATCGAAAACTAGCCGATTATAGCCTTGCCCTCATGATCGACTCTATCGGGTAACCAGTCTGGGGTCGTGGGCACTTACCAGGGCCATATACAAGCATACTCGATAGTGGAAGCATCAGTAAAAACAAGCCCCAATTAGTCACAGATTGTCAGTTTCTGATCAAAAATTTGTTGATTATAGCCTTGTCGCCTATGATTGGCATCGTCGGGCGACCAGGCTAGGGCCATGGGTACTTGGAAAAAGACTCGATCCATGAGAAATTTGGAACTCCCCCTTAGAATATCATGGTCATACCATCTTTTCCAATGACGCGATGATGTCGTTCTGTGTGACCCATTTGTTCTGGTGTGTGTGGTATAAGAAAGTCGGTTCAAGATTCCGGCATTTTGAAAGTGAGCATCTAGCTTTTGATTGATGAATTCGGCTTCATTATCTGAGTAAAACACTTTAATGTGTTTGTCAAATTGGCAAAGAACATATTGTTCAAAAGCAAGGAAAACATTGACGAAATAACTCTTAGTTTTCATTAAAGTAAATCACATATAACAAGAAAAATCATCGACAAATAGAACATAATAACAAAATTGGCAATAGAAATACTAGGTGCAGGACCCCAAAGGTCACAATGAATCTTCCCAAAGGGTTCATTAACAGCAACCAGCATATAATTCTTTGTTTCTAACAAGAGACCCTATAGAAATAGAACCATTTGAAGTTAAAATTTGCAAACTAGAAAATTGAGGATGTCCAAGGCATTAATGCCATGTAATTTCACTAACATACTTAGCGCAAGCAAGTAAATCAAAGTGCATTTTAGGGAGGACATAAAATTCTCCTTTACGTTGTCCTATCAGAAGTGTCTTCCCGATTTGTCACTCCTTCACTCAAAAAAAGTCGTCAATAAATTCACAAGATGCATTATTTTGCATGGTGAGTTATCGAATGAAGAGCAAATTTCATGTCAGTTTCGGAATTAGCAAAACATCCTTAAGAAGTGTTGTGTTCTTACCATCGCTAATGGGAATTTCACCAATACCTTGTTTCTCAAGTATAGAACCATTTCCAACTACAACATATTCATTACCAAAATACCTTTGAAGAGTGGAGAAAATACTTGAATTGTGAGACATATGGTTTGATGCATTGGTATTTGCAATCCATTCAGTGTCTGGAAGCGAGGGATCAAACGTGATGGTTGCTAGTGCATGAGGAAAATCGAAGTTATTTCCTCCAAAATTACGTTGACAGTCCCAACAAATCTTGGCAATATGTCCTTGTTTTCCACAAAGTTGGCATGTTTCATTCTTATACAACTCTTATTTTTGTGGAGTCATACGATGGCATCCAAGTGGTGGTGGCTTGGATTGGCCACGATAGTCACCGCATGAAGGACCACCCTACGACGAGCATTGATGCAAAAGCTGAGCAAGTCCTGCTGAGTGGAAGCTGGCTTGTTAAATGAGGGCCAGTCGTAAGATAGAAGCCTTTACCATATGACGAGAACTTGAGCTATATTGGATTAGAGATGGTAAAATTTTTGTTGCTTGCCTTGCCGGATCAGTAGTTTCGTTGTGCAACGACTGCATAGTTCGAGCCACCATTATTTGAGAAATAAATATCCCTTTCCTCATAAGCAGTAACTTGTAAAACACAATTAGTAAAAATGGGCAGAGGTGGCTTTAACATGGATGTGATTAAATCTTTTTAATTCTGTATAAGGGTCTTCAATAGATAATAAACTTTATCTTTCTCTAAAACTGGCTTATTGATGATTGCTAGTTTATCGCAAATTGACTTGTAGGAGCGAAGGTGGTTGGTTATGGATGTGGTGGATCCTTTCGGATGCAATTGAGCTATTGTTGGAGTGTGAACTCTCGCTCCAACGATGAACTAGCAAATTCTTCTTCAAGAATGTCCCATAATTCTTTGGATGTCTCATGTCCGATAGTAAGACAAAGTACTTCAGGAGCCAACATTGCGATCAAGAGGCCTTGCAGTGTTAGATTCGTTTACTACCAAGCAATTAATTCTTCGAATTCTTCGACTTCCTTGGAATCGTCAATGGCAGAGGAAGCTTCATCTTTGATTGTTATGGTAGCTTTTTCTGCACTGGAGGCTTTATTGGTTATTGTTTTGTAGCATTTTGGATGTTGATTTTGTCCGGTGAGAAAACCCTAGGCTTTATGACAATGGCAATTCCTTTAACATATTCTCGCCATATGATATAGCTATCTTGCGAGAGTTTGACTGTGACAAAACTTGAGAGATTGATGCTTGTGGAAGTATTGGAGAGAAGGTTATTGGTAGACATGGTGATGTGCGTGAATCGAAGAGAATTTTATGCTTACGCTTTATATTCTGATATCATTAAAAAAAGAGATAATGGAGGAAGAAAGAAGTTTTGTTATTGATTACATTTGGTGTTTTCCACACATATAACAACATAGAAAAAACCTAGGTTAGGTGAAAGACTAGGTGCCATAACTATAGTAGTTACGACTACAAGTTTGCTGCGACACTTTATGTGGAGATGGGCCTTTGTAGCATAACTTCCTTGTATAATCTTTTATCACACATACGAGTTAATGCCTTGTTAAGATTACCAGTACTATCGCATTCTTCTCCGAGCACCATCATCCTTATGACTCTTTTTTTTTTATATAGTTCCACTCTTGAACGCTTGCGTTATTAGTTTTTATAATCCCAAAGACTTCTGTTATTTGAATTTTCCTATTTGTCATAAATCATTTCCATCAATAAGATACAAAAGACTAAAGAAAACTTCTTCTCGTAAAATATATAAATAAAGATTCAACAACTTGTGAGCTTGTGCTTGAGCAACTTTGAGATTTATTTACAAAATGGATTGGGAATCTTTGTCGGTGGAACTAATTGCCTGTCATGTTCGTAGAGAATGTCCATAACCAGGAAGTAATGATAAATATCTCGATTAAAATGTGATCGAAATGAAACGCCTAACTGATTAACCTGTCACGCTCTTTGAGTGTCCAAGTACTACCATGAACCACAACACTCTTCGAGTCTTCACTGTTTCTATGTAACTAAAAGAACACTTCGACAATCAACTGTCAATAGTTGCCAACCACTTTAATAAATATCTGA
Source organism: Erythroxylum williamsii (assembly GCA_027564335.1). Taxonomy (NCBI): domain Eukaryota; kingdom Viridiplantae; phylum Streptophyta; class Magnoliopsida; order Malpighiales; family Erythroxylaceae; genus Erythroxylum; species Erythroxylum williamsii. Next base: position 55,904,415 of record JANITW010000004.1, on the reverse strand, counting down.
CGTGCCTGTTCTTCTAATTAAACCCTCCTCTTCGTTGAAAAACCATGGCCGGAGTTCTCAACATCAGTCAACCTCCCACTCTCCGACCAGCTTTAGGCAACCGGAAAATACCCAAAAAAATGATTTCCATCATCAGAGCTACCTCAGAGACTCCTGTTTCTTCTTCTACCTCAACTAGCAGCAGCATCAAAGATAATCAAAAGCTGGAGACGTCATTCGCTGCCCCAACTGGGTTTAAGCCGCCGGAGCCAAAGCGTTTCGCGGTGAGGCCTGACAAGACTTGGGATATCGTTGGAGCTTCTCTGGCTTTGATCTTCCGTTTGGGCACTGGCGTTTTTGTATCTGGGTATGCTCTTTCTATTTTGTTAATAGTTGTTCTTTAGAAATCTTGTTAAAAGTTTGGAATAACTGCAGATTGAGTAGAATTGATTGCAAATATGAAGCAGTTGTTGTTGCCAATCCTATAACTTTTTCCTGTTTAGAGTTGTTGTTCTCTTGAGGAGTTTTTAACGAGATTGAACTTATATGTACTATGACTAAGTGATAGGCTGTGCAATTCAACTTTCTATGCTCTTTGACTAAGAGAAGATACATTGTTGATTTGGAGGCAGAGAGGTCATCTATCTATGGCCATGACAATATTTAGCTGAAGAATTTCCATGACACAAAAGATGGAATAATAGGGAGATGCTATTTCTAGAATAACGTCCACAAAAATTTTTCAGACATGTGATTGGAGATTTGTGGTTTCAAATTCAATAATCTTGGACAGGAACAGGCATAAAGGGATAATATTGATACGAGTCTCGGTTACTTACAGATCATACGTCTCGTACACTTACATACGAGTCTTGGTTACTTACAGATCATACATCTCGTACACTTACATCTACCATTTTCCTTCTCTTTCTTTTTTCTTTTTCTCCCCCTTCCTCAAATTTGAATATATAATAATTGATGTTGGAAAATCACATACAATCAATTACCATCATAGGCAAATGGATATAATGTAAAATATTGTGAAATCAACATCTAAAAACCCGAGATTGAAACGATAAACAGAAACCACCATTTCATACCTTATAATGTTTGAATTGCTGTAGCTACAAACATGTTTCTAATAATTCTTCTCTTGGCATCAATGATATGGCAGGTACTCCGTGTCTTTTGTTTCCAAGGATGAGGTTCCACCTGGCCAATATTCTCTTGAAGTAGCTGGTATGTGACAAATTTTTTCTTCACTAAAACATGGCCTTATGCAAATTTATAACGTAAAACTTCTCATAGAAGATTGTGAAACTTTGGATAGGAGGCAAAATAGGGCAATATGATAGATTTTTTATTAAGACTTAGGTTGATGTGCTTGGACTTTGGGCTTTTGTTTCCTGAGATGTTCATTTTATATTTGCATTCTACAGGTAGAAAGGTAAAGGAGACATCAAAGATAGGCCCTCGCCCAGAAAAACCTATTGAGCTATATGAGTTTGAAGGGTATGTATTCGAACTAATCTGATCATTTCTATGTAATATCATTGACAGATTCCATTTAGATGGAGACTTTGCTTGATAAAATAATTCCTACATGTTTAAATTTTTTATTCCCTTTTAATTTTGAATTTGATTAATTGATTTTGAATGATTGTACTTGTTTCTTCAATTTCTGGATTTTGATGGATCGTGTGCTTGTAAACTTCAGCTGCCCGTTTTGCAGAAAGGTAATGCATCCTAAAAGACACAAAACTGCTTCTGCTAATTAATAGCCTATTAGTATTGTGTCTCTGAAGTTGCTTTTCACTGTTGAATGTCTTTTTAAAATTTTCAGGTTAGAGAAATTGTTTCAGTGTTAGATCTTGATGTTCTATTTTATCCTTGTCCAAAAAACGGTCCTACCTTTCGACCCAAGGCTGCTCAGCTGGGTGGAAAACAACTATTCCCTTACATGGTTTGGCTTTACTCTGCTTTATTGCTTCCTTTCTCATTCTTCCATTTAAGAAAACTCTTCAGGTGAATAGCAATAAAATAACCTTGCATTAGTTCTGCATTCTGATGTAATTTGTCATTGGGCTAGTAAAACATTAATCTAGTTATTGAGTGAGGAAATTGCTTAGCAAGTTACTTGTCCACCTTTTTGTTGGTAGGAGATTACCAATGAAATTGTTAAAGGATTATGATTTATATGCTGATACTAGTTTCACAAGAGGCCAATGAAATCCAGAGAGTGTGGCCACAAACAACACTGCCAAAACCTTACTCTGTGAAAATTATGGTTATAGTCATCAAACTTTCAGTTTTAAACAACTTAGTTAGTTTGCCATTATAGAACAAACATGTAAAATCTAGTTGGTTTCCAACGGAAAAGTATTGATAGCTGCGTAGAAGTTGTGGGCTGAGGCCAGTATGCAGTGCAGAAAGGATGCAAATGGAAACCAAATAAATGCTATGGATTTTCAAGTTAACTGCATGTTTTAGCTGGTAATCTGGTGTCAAGCGCCATATTCCCATTTTACTAAGATATGGGTTATTAAATTGTTATTCATATTGCTGTCATTATTAGCAATTTAATCATGCAGACATCTCAATTTTCTTGCTTTTGGGAACTAGCTTGTGGGAAACTAAGGTTCAGAAGTCCTTATTGAGTGCAGGTGGATCCAAATACTGGAGCTGCAATGTATGAATCAGATGACATAATAAAATATTTGGTTGGGAAATATGGTTTGTTTCTATCTTTTGACTATTTAAACTAGGAATTTTGTTTGTCAAGATATTGAATAGTTTTTTGTCATATTCTAAAATTGTTGTTCTCATCAACTTTCTCTATTCAATTTCTCCTCCATTTTTTACTCTCAGGTGATGGAAGCATTCCTCTCATGCTATCACTTGGTCCTCTAACGGTTTGTATATAAATCTTCTGCTATTCTTCGTGGAATTTAATTCCCTTAAATGTATTTTGGTTGATGAGACGTCCACGTGCAGACTTTGACTGCAGGCCTTGCTATGATTGGCCGTATGGGAAAGGTAACACTTTTGAATTTTCACTTTTGTGAATTTGTGTGTGAGTATTGGAAAAATGTTTTTGAGATTTGTATCTATATTTTGTTTTTGTTTGCTTATAAGTTTTTGTCTTACCAATTGCTTCAAAGTCTTAGTCGATAATCTAAGTATCATTAAGACAGTGGCTTGCTGTTGTTCTTTTGGTATTGGTACAGGGATCAACCTATACAAAATCGAAACTGCCACCCAAACCACTTGAAGTCTGGGCCTATGAGGTTTGTTCATCCTCAATACTCTGGCAGATTTTGATGTCTTTAGTTCTTTTACTTTCCTCTTTTCTTTTTCTGTTCGTTGTCTGAATTTAAAATATGGGAATTCCATGACTTGAAATTTGCTTAAATATGGCTGGCATACTGAGCATCAGTGTACTCTACAGAGGCTAAAGTTATTTTTTGTTCTCTGCCAGGGTTCCCCATTCTGCAAAATTGTTCGAGAAGTACTTGTAGAGTTAGAACTACCACATCTTTATCGTAGGTATGATATGAATGTTGCCATTTTTTCCTGTCTTCCATTTAAGGTCTACATTTTCTTAAATGAGATAAAGACTCCGTTATTTCTGATTTGTTTCTGCTTAGTCATTTTTGGTGAGGGTCTGTTCACGTGGCATATGGTTGAAATAATGCACATAAGTTTAGCTCTTTCAGCAGTCAATGGAAAAACTATGATTTAGCAATTTTTGTGCTTTTAGTGAAACTTTGAAGAGATATGCAGATTTTACATCCAGAATATGCAAGTTCACACTTCGATATCTCCCTTTTGTTCTAATATTGTCTGCCCATACCTTTTTCAGCATAATTGATCTCATGCTTTCTAATTTTCTCACACAATATGATTGACAAGACTACAAGCTTTTGTTCCTCATTTTCATGTGGAGGCTGCTTCTATCAGTTCCGCTTATTGATGTCTAGAAGTGAATAGGGACGTGAAACTTTACTGAGACAAACATTTGATAAGATTCCTTTGTTTATTGTAGTTGTGCTCGTGGCAGCCCCAAAAGGCAGATATTATATGATAAAACTGGACATTTCCAGGTACCTTTATCTTTATCTATGCAAATCAGACATAAATTTGATATGCAGTAGGAAATACAAGCTCATTGATATCTGAACACGGTAAGTAGTGATTTCTTTGATTCTTGTTGACAGGCACCTTATTTAGAAGATCCAAATACTGGGGTGAAGATGTTTGAAAGTGCAGAAATTGCAGAGTATCTAAAAGCAACTTATGCTATTTAATAAGCAAAGTTTGGTACAAGGTTTGGATATTTTATGTATGCAAAAATAATGTAGTTCACAGTCAGCCAGTTTTGTACGTATTTGTTAGTTGTCAAACTTAGTAATCACCAGAAGAAATGATCCCAAAGTCATCAGTTTATTACAGATGCTCTCGCCACTCCTTGCTCCGACAACATTGTCCGGGACATCCTTAACCTTGCATTTCCTTTTGTTATATACAAATATTGATTCATTAATCCGCCAATCAAAAATAAAAAAGGACCAAAATTAAACATTATTCAGATATACATATACAGTAAACTGTTTTCCATTGCCCTATAAAGACGTATGTGGTTTTGTTTATTCCAAAACCACTGATTAATTTTGGACTTTCTTTCCAGCGGTGGTTATGAAACATAGCTTGTTGAAATTGAAGGTGCTGTTTAAAGCCATGTAATACACTTAATACAGTGGATGAGCTAGATGGCTCTGATACCAATTTTTGATCCAACATTTTTGTTATTAATTTTTCTATTTTTTAGTCTTTCATTTATTGGATATACTATTTTAAATAATTTTTATAGCATTTAAATAAAGATTCGAATATTTTATAAACTTGAGTGATTTTATTAAATTGTTGTGATTGATAATTTTGATTTAATAGTTGTATTATTTCTTTTAATTGATTTTCAGTATTAAGTTGTTTGTTAGTAATTCAGGTAATTGTTTAGTGACACTCATAATGTATTCTAAAGATGACTTTTTAATTTTTAAAGTTTTTTCTTAATATCAATTAATTCTTCAACTAATTGTTCTTAATTTTTGTCTATCTCTTTATTAGATATTCCAGGTTTAATAAACCTAATACGTTTTTCTAATCTTGTGGAATATGATCTTAAAAGGTTAGATTCTTGTTTAAGTAATTTATTTCCACTTAAAGATAAACTAGTTACATCATAAGAACTTGATATATTTTGTAATTTTATAGGATAATTGATATTTGGTTATTCTCTTAGATTAGTTCATAGATTTATTCCTACGTTAACTTTATCATTAAATAATTGATCGATATAACTTTGATCTATATTTTTAAATTTGATATTATGATGAGAATTAGTTAAAGCATAGCCAATTTCATAAGTAATTAAAAAAGGATGTTGTCCTGTTGTCATTAAATTTTCGCGATAAAATTTATAAACTACAGTAAGCATTTCATCTAAATTCTGTGATTGTAAAGAAATTCCTAATTTAAGACGAGTATTAAATTTAATTTTTTCATAAACTAAATTTCCATTCATAATTCCCATTACTTGATCTTTCAAATTAATCATTCTTTCATCAATTATAGTCATTCTAATAGGAGAATCTATTCCTTCTTGAAAGGTAGATTTTAACAAATTTTAAATTGTAGGAAGATGTATATATCCAATTTTATGTCTTTTTTCTTCAGAAATATCTTGTAACTATTTACAAATTTGTTCTTGGTCTATTAAACTTATGTGAATATGTCCATTACATTGATCTATTCTAATAGGTATTTCATGTATAATTTTTCCATAATAAATGATTTTTTCTGTTAATTAAGTTTTTAAATGGATGGTGTGTAATATCTTATTCATCTTTTAGATTTAATTGCGTTTTTGCTATTTGTTTTTGTTTTTCTTGTGAGAATAGGGTATTATATGAAAAACACCGGTAGATTCAGTTAATTCTAAAATATCTACATCGAAAATATTGTTATTATTGTTATTGTTAGTGCGAGATTCTTTAATTATTTCAGTCATGTTGAAGTCAGTTAGATTGATGAGAGATTCTTTGATTTCTATAAGTTGGTTATATTTATGGATTAGATTTTGATTATGTATATTATAAAGATTAATTGCAATGTCTAATCGTTCTTTGATAGGAATTAAACCATTATTATTAATAAAAAAATCATAAATAGTTATATCATCTTTCATAACACTCTTTTTTTAATCTAAATTCAGTTATTTAAGTTTTTAAATGAATAATTTAAGTTAATAATTGGTTATAAAGGGTACAGTTATGCATTAAAAATAATTGTGACATAAATTGACTAATAGGACAATTATTCATGAATAATGAATTCGGTAATGTTCTTAAATTTGTTTATAGAGTTGATTTAACTTTAATTGTTCTTGATTATTGTTTTCTGTATCTCGATTTAGAATTTCTTTAAACTTATAAAGAGTAGCTTTAGAAGCATTTATTTGTTCTAAATAATTATAAGTGTCGCTAAAAGTTTTTATAAGTTTTCTATTAAGTGAAATATTTCTTTCAATATGTATTATTGCTAGATAAATATATCTACAAGTAGTACAAATAGGCATCTTTAATAAATAATGAAGATAACAAAAGTAAAATATTGCAAAAATAAGAGAAATCAATAAATTGAAATATATAAAAAAGGATGAAAAACTAAAAACACAATTGATCATGCCTTTTGTTTTGCTCTTCGCATTCTCTTTTCTGACGCCAATCTTTAGGTTGTAACTGACTGAGAGGTTTGAGAGTTTAGACAAAAGATGATAAATAGAGCTTTTATTTTCCCATTTTATTATATACAGACTAAATCAAAGGAAAAACATTGTCCTCAAAATAAGAAAACGTGTAAATGTTGGTTGTACAAGGAAGAAGGTCATTATGCAAACGAATGCCTAAAAGGAAATCAAAACAATTACATCACTTCTTACATCACTCTTCAATAATTACATCAACTGAGGAGTTGACATCTTTTTCTTTTAAGGTGGAAGGACAGTTGATACATTGATGGGACGGATATTGCTAGAGGTGTTGACAAATGGATTGCTTCCAATCTTCTGATAATACACTAAATATTCCGGATATGGTTGAGAAATTTTCTTCGATTTGTTTGATTTGTTGGAAGGAATCAATAGATATAGGTGTACGATAAGCTGATGTCATCATAATATTTGGTCCTCTGTAATTAAGTTTAATCAATGAATCTGGAGTAATATTTAGACATTACTAATAAACACCTTTAATGCATTGGAGGTCAAATTGATTGATGAGATCTCAATTGAATTCATGTTTTGGTGGTTCGTTGATGGGTGGATATGTACCATTGTTGATTCCTACCTGTACATAAGCTATTTGAGATAGCTATATGTCTAAGTCTTAAAAATTGTCTACTTTTTTAAAGATTGGATAGCTATTAAAAACTTTGATAAAGATTTCTCGTTCTTTTGCAAATATTTCTTTGTAGGTTTGACTGTAAGAGTGAATCCAACTAGAAACCACTTTGGGATAAGAGATAAGTAGTGATTGCATATGTTTCTGGAAAGATGATAGCTTTGGGTCCATATTGTCCTTGATTTTGGGGGTAGTATTGAAAAACCTTTTGTTCCTCCTTCTAGTCATTGAGTGCTTGAAAACAATCATAGAAAACCTTAGGAGTAATTCTTTTCATTTCGTCCTTTAGTGCTCTTGTAGGTACAACATTGATTTTTCTATATTGATAGGTTTTCCCAATGTTTTCTTTTTTGAATACAATGGCTATTTTTCTAGGGCTTGTTTATAGTGAGGTTTTAATGTAGGATTTCTTAATTCAATTAAGGCCTTTTCTACTTCTGAATGGTTTGAATAACTTCAATGAATGATTGAAGATTTAACAATAATATGGGTAGAAGCCTTATGCCATTCATCATATATTCATGCCATTGGTCCATTAAAAATAACATAAACTTTAGATTATCTAAAATCTTCTTATTTTTGAGAGATTGATGGTTCAGATTTGGGTAATGGATGAATAGGTTCAACTAAAATGTTTGAAGGAGCAAGGGATAAAAGTGTTTGAGTAATTTGTTAGGGGTAATTGGTTAGATTGTAGTAACGTTTTGTTTTTCAAGAAGATTAATGGTTGATCTTAACTAATTAATCTCTTTTGTTACTGACCCTACTTGTTATTGAAGATCCAATAATTGTGCTTCCTTTTATGTGAGTGAATCTTTAAGGCTTGGTATTGCTATTTCAATTCTTTGCTTAAGATGTCTGTAAGACTGTTAGCAGAAGATTTTTATATAATGGATTTGAAAATTATATTGATTTAACTCTAATTGCCATTAGATTAAGCATCCTTAATTGTAATTTGTTTTAACATTATATTTAGTAAATCCATATAAATACTTAGAATCTGTCTGAATATGAAATTTGGCAGGTAATAAATCAACTTTTCATTTTCTTAATGTTTTAATACATACAAGTGTTTCCTTTTCATAGATAGGATATTTTCTTTCAGTGTGATTAAAATTCACATTGATATATTTACATAAGAGATGATTCCTTGACTTGTATGATTGTGCCAAAAGGCAACCATTCCATATATCCATACATACATCAATTTGTACTAATAGCGTATCATTATCATTATAATTATATAATGCTAGTAAGTTCTTGCCAAGATTTTTTAATATATGTACCGTTGCAGTGTCTTCTTCTTTCCATATCCATTAAGTTGTAACTTTTTTCTTTCTTTAGCTAAATCTTTAAGAAACCCTTGATCAAAGATATAGTTTAGTAAGCCAAGGAATTTTTGAACTTTAGTTATGTTTTTTAAGGTTTCTAGATAATTGTGTAATTTTTCAAGGATGTTAGGTTGTAATTTTAATAATCCATTATGAAATTATGTACCTAAATATTTGATATTTTGTTGTGCTAATTTAATTTTCTTTTTGCTTAAGATTAGTCCTTTATGTTGACATCTAGTGAGAACCTCTTTTACCTTTTTTAAATGATCTTCCTTATTTGTATTTGAAAATATAATAATGTCATCAATATAGGCTAAGGTAATTTCTTCTAATCCTTTTAAATTGTTATCTATAAATCTTTAACAAATACCAGGGGCTTGTTTTAATCCAAAAGGTAATACATTTCATTGGTAATGTTTGTGTGGTAGACATGTAAAGGTTATTAATTGTTTGGTATTTTCATGTAGTCTTAATTACCAATAATAACTTATCATTTATTATCATTCTATTATAATTAAATCCTACTTTTCAACCACTATACTTGGTTAAATATCATATGTAAAAGATAATAAAAAAACATCTCTTTTTTAACTTATTTCTCTTTATGGTATTAGAGAAAAATTTTGCTCTAATAAGTATATGATCCTCATAGTAAGCACTACTAACATATTCAATACACAAATGGCCTCCTAAGATTTCCAAACTCCTAATGTCCTCTGTCTGAATGTTGTATAAAGTCTTACTATCAAACTAAGTTCTACCATCAATTATATAGCATGGCGAGCTCTAGTTTCTACCATTCTTTAAGGCTATGGCCTCATGGGATACGTTGAAGTTACCATCCAAAACCTCAACCAACTTTAGAATTTAATGGCATCATTGTACTTAATCTTGAATTTAAGCATTAGTAGATCAATTAATACTGAATTCAATTATTGCATCTTGTTCAATTTAGGTACCTAGAATCTTATCTCTTAAGGAATAACTTGTTCTTACCAAACTAGACGATAAATCTATCAATGAGTATTTACACTTCGTGAAGAATATCAATAAAGCGGTAGTAGTTATTAGTGCTCTGGTTGATGAAAATGGTAAGGTTTTGATTTTAATGGGATAAAAACTATAATATAAGCCCTTAAAACTTTGGTAATGTTTAAGGAATTGTATGACAAGCTTACATGTCATAAATGTACCTCAAGTGCTCTCATACTATAGTAGATTCCTCACCTTATACTACCAACTATACTAAACGATCTAACCATTAATGATAAAAAAGGGTAGCAATTAAAGATATTCTGTGAAAACTTACCCAAATCAATATGCATCTTCTACCAATTCTTTACAAGGAAATTTTGGTCAAAAATGTCAATATGCAATTAGCTATATAATTAATTATGAGAATAAAATAGTTTGATAACACAGATTTTAACTCACTAGTTTGTTGCAAATTTCGCTAACACAAAGAATGCACTAAATGACAATTAGATACTTGATCCTATGATAACAAATCATATTCCCCTTAACCTTTAAAATCTTCACTACATTCAAACTATAAAGGAATTGATGAACTCATTATTAAGGATGAACAAGGCTACTTATAACTCATGTTAGTTCAATTGATTAATATTTTCCAAGAAAAATATGTTCACTCACTCAATTACTTTATATTCCTACTAGTGATAACAATCATATATATGTTTTCCAATTTTGAAAAAATAAATTTTGTATTAAATATAATCTCTATAAGCTTTTAGCATTGCCACCTTTCACATCGAACCAAATATGTTATGTTGTTAGTCATACTTCTTCTTCTTAATAGCACCAAAATCTTAAACATTCCTAAGAAAAATTTAGAATCATATCCTCAACTACTTTCAACTTCCTTCATTGTCATCTTCTAGTAGTGTTCTAGGTTATAAATGTTGTTTTTATAATAAGTCACATCGATAACCTGTTGATAAATCTAGTTTATCTACTTATATGCCACTTGATCTTTACATAGATGTATAGGGACTTACTCCTACACATTGATTTTTCTCACTATAACATTTCTATTAATCATTATTTAAAATATATTTGGTTAAGTCCTTTTTTTAAATACGAAATTCTCTTTATCTTTCCCAATTATAAAAAGCTTAGTGAAAATTTTTTCAAACAATTTGTTGTTACAGTTTATTTTACTAAAGCAAGTGAATATAAAAAATTAAAACAATTGTTTCAAAAATATAGCGTTGATAATCTTCAAACTCTACCTTGTACTCTACAACAAAATAGGTCTATTGAATGAAGACATAGATATCTTATTGAAACAACTTTTACCTTACTTCATTAGGCTTCATCACCTATTTCTTTTTGGATATACGTATTTAAGAGTGTGGCCTACCTTATCAATTGATTACCCACTCCACTTCTCAATTTTTAATCTCTATATTTAGATTGTTTAATGTTATCCCAAATTATTAGATTCTTAAAACATTTAAGTTTCTTTATTATCTATATCTTCTACCTTATACATACCAAAACTAACCTTGAACCCTGTTCTAAGATGTGTGCTTTCTTAGGTATTCTATACATCAAAGTGCTTATATAGGTTATAATCGTATTTCTAGCATGTTTTTTTACTTCACAACATTTGAAATTTCCAAAGGATATGTTTCTATTTTAGATAGGTATGTTTTCAAAATTTCACACTTCTTACATTTCTGATTCCCCATTGAATTTGTACTTTATTCCTAATCCACCTCTTACCTCTTCATTTTTTGATTTTTGTTCAATCTTTGGCCAACTTCATATCCTAATATTATTCCATTACTCTTATACTGATATTACTTAATAACCACAATCCATGTCATATGTTACTTCTCCTATTCTCTCCCAATTTATGACCATAGCATGACAACCAAATCCTATAACAATATTTTCAAATCCAAAAAATAATTATTTAACCACAGAACACCCAATACCATAATCAGTTGAACAACAAATTGTTCTTCATGCTATGTAAGATCAAAAAATTATATAAGGATATATTTGTTGAATATAATATTTTTATTTAAAATGGTATAGAGTAACTTATAACACCATAAACTCATTTCAATATCATTGGTAATAAGTGGATTTTTAGGGTCAAGTAGAATTCGAATGGCATTATTCAACACTAGAAAACAAGATTGGTTGCTAAGAGATTTCATCATAGTGAAGGTGTTAATTTTAAAGGCATTTTTAATCATGTGGTTAAACTCTTTACTATTAACACTATTTCGAGCATAGCATTTTCAAAAGGGTGGACCACATCTCAATTAAATTTCAACAATGCTTTCCTACATAGTCCTCTCATATGAGAAGTTTATATGATCCAACCTTAAGGCTTTGTTGATTATTCAATACCCTCATATGTTTACGAATTATAGAAAGTAATGTATGGCCTTAAGCAAGCTTCACAAGCATCATATCTTACCCTTAGCTCTTTTGTCACATCATATGGATTTAAGTAGTCTCAAAGTGATCAAAGTAATGGATGGCCTTAAGCAAGCTTCACAAGCATGATATCTTACCCTTAGCTCTTTTGCCACATCATGTGGTTTTAAGTAGTCTCAAAGTGATCATTCTTCTATATCATAAAGGTGGTAATACTTGCTTTATGTTGGTGTATGTAGATGACATTCTAGTCACGGGTAATAATTCTCAAATTTTTTAATTTTCTATTGCTCAGCTATCACATATGTTTTTCCTTGAAGATCTAGCTCCACGTTATTTTTTCTAGGTGTTGAAGTAATTAACTTTTAGGGCCATCTTTTTTTTTTTTTACTTAAGAGCATTACTTTGCAAGATACTTGAGATTGAAAATATACATAAACTTAAATTCGTTTGTACCCCTTTGAGTATTGATAGGATTGAATTATATTATATTTTCTTATATACTTCACTGTCTTTTAATCCTATTTTTATGCTTAGATACTCAATTTGTGATCATTTTGTGTTCACATACAGAATAAAAGGTTGAACACAAATATATGCTAAAAGGAAGAAGTTTGATAAAGTTTAGAGCAAAATTGGATCGTGACAAAAGCCTAATAGGTTTACCATGATCGTAGCTTCCTCTGCCATGATTATGATAGAGAGCAAAATCTTGAACTACGATCAAGCCATTATGGGTGATGATCATAGCTTGCACGATAGAAGATGCACACAACCTTCCATACTTCAGTTTTTAGGGACTTTTTTTAGGCACAGAAAAATCCTAAGGTTTACCTTAAATGGAAAATATTAAATAAAGAAAGAGAAATGACCTAGAAAGGAGCTCACCAATCGAACACTTTTGGAAAAACTCCAAGAAGAGAGAATGAGAAGCAAAGAAATTATTGTGACGGCTTCAACACTTTCTTTACTTTTTAGATATAGTATTTTGTTCATTTTTCACTTTCCTTAATTTTAGCTATTCTCTTTCAATTTCAATGCTTTATTTTTAAATGTCCGAATCTCTTAATATTCATTCTATTAGTTTAAAACTTTCTTAGTGTTAATCATATTTTTACATGTTCTAGAATATTTAGAATGAATGTTTGATGGATTTTATAGTTGAAATTTATGATTTTTCTAAGGAACCTTTATGTTATATCAATGCTTGTTTATTCCTTGAATTTTTCAACTTTAATTTTGGTTGTTTGAGCTTATCTATGTGCTTTTTCAGGTCTGAATTTATTAGATATTTGAATGTTTAATGGTTTATGTTATAGGTTTTTACTTATTTGTGATGCTTTTGATTAATTTGTGCTTAATAGTTAGTATTTATGCATGTTTTGAGGTTCATGATCAATTAATTTGGGTTTTTGTGCAAGTTATGTGTGCTGGAATTTTATTTTGATGTAATTAGTTTTAATTTTGTAATTTGGGTTATGATTAGTTATTTGTTAGCATAAACAGTTTTGATTTCTCTTAAGTTAGTGTTGAATTTTGGTTTTTATTACTTCGTTTATAATTTCCAACCTTGGTATTATTTAATTAAGTGTGAGTTTTGTTTAGTTAATGTCTATTTTGCTTAATATGATCATGTGTGGCTAGACTACTTAGGGGTTTGGAGATATTATAAGGAAGAAAGGATGGAAATTGTGATAATGGAGTTGAACTTGTCTTGAATTGGTGCTTATAGGTCTAGGTTGGGTTGAGATTTAGGATAAATGTCATGAATTAGGAGTTCCTTATAGGCTTGATCACCCTTTAGGTAACTTTCTAATCCGAAGGCTAGGGTTATGCGTGTGATATGTAATAGTCGATAGTGATTCCCGAAAGTAGCAATAGGTTAGTTGAATTTTTCAGGATAATCAACTAATCTAGGCTTAATCAACTAATCTAGGATCCCATACCATTAGGTTACTCCTTTGGAGCTTATGAGTAGATGGCCTAAGTCAATAGTTTCTTAGTACCTAATGCGTCTTTGCTATTGAACTTAAAGAGCCTATTCTAGGTTATAGTGGACATCAAGGCATTTCTATAGCTTATTAGTTTTGCCCACTTTAAATAAATTAAGGGTTCGAGAGCTTAATCGAGTCTATAGGCTAGCACTATGATGAGAGTACCTTTTATTTATATTCAAGGATCAGTGAACATCCTGGAATCTCGAAGATATCTCCAACCCACTTCTTTACCATTGTTATTATTCTTTTCTAAATTTACTTTGTTTTTGTCTTTTTGTTTACGTTCATTGCATCTTATATGTTTTGTTTTCATCATTGTATTGTGTTTTGTTTTCTTTTGTTTGCAACATTCGAAATAACATTTACATCATAGCTTGTTGTGATTCAACCATAGCTTGCCATTTACTACAAAGTTTGGTGGTTAGGAATTTATTATTTGGTAGTTAGCGACAGGCTATCAAGTGTTTTGATCTCCCTCCAAAATATCTACTACCAACCAGCTAGTTAATGTCTCTACTTACAAAGGTTATAGGGACTATTAAATATTTATCTTTTATAACACTTGATATAACCTTCAAGGTGAACAAGTTTTCTCAATTTATGTATTATCCAAATGATGTTCATTGTTCTATTTTGAAATGTTTACTTCAATATTTAAAAGGTACGATATCTTATAGCCTTATGTTTCAACCATACAAGCATTTGTCTTTACATTTTTTTATGTCAACTAGGCTAGTAATCAAGATGGTAGGACATTAACAAGTGGTTATATTTTCTTTATTGGACCAAATTTAGTGTCGTGAGTTCAAAGAAACAAATATTAGTAGCAAGATCTTACCTTTATTCCTTTTCTATAATGTGACAATATTGGTACCACTTGCTCTAATGTTTTCTATCACTCTAAAATGAAGTACATTAAAATAGATATGCATTTTGTTTATCAATTGGTGGCTTAAGGAAAGATGTGTATTACACATGTTTCCTCTAAATATATCTTCTTACTAAGGTGATCTCAAAGTCTTCTTTTCCACATAATTGAGCCAAGCTAACAGTGCTAAATGGCATTGTTATATTGTGGGGTAGTATTAAGGAAGATAAAGTCAAATCTTTATCTAATTATTATTAAGGGAGATAAAGTCAAATCTTTATCATATTAGTTGTATTTGAAATAAAATAAGTTGTCATCTGCTATCATTTTCTTGTAATTAAATACTACTTTTTAGAGACTCTACTTATATGTATATTGGCTATAATTGATAAATAAGACACTTCTCTTTTTCCAACTTATTCCATTTTGCTTGTTATAATAAATTAAAAATATGATGTTATTTTGAGTTTAGGTTCAAACATTTTAGAATAAGTATGTTATGATGAATTGAGCATATAACATAAGCTTAGGCTTGGATTTTCTGTCAAATGTCAGAATGTTTTTCAATGTTTAACTAATAATGATCAAGTTAATAAATATAAAGGAAATAATATAGTATTTAATGAGTAAGAATGAAAAAAACTCATATTTTTTAAAACAATAAATATTTATTTAATGATCTAAGTATGAGATAAAATCATTTTTCTTAAAAATTATTAGATATTTGAGCTTTATCCTAAACGTAGTGTTAAAAAGAATTTATTCATAAAAAGTGATAATTATACTGAAATAACACACGACTGAGTTTTGAAAATTCATCGGAACATTTAGCAACGGTAAGTTGTTTCCTATCTGTAAATTTAGCGATATATTTTTATATGCGTCAGTAAATTTAATAACAGACAAGGTGTTGAAGTTCCATCGAAAAATTTAACAACGATAAATTTTTTTGTCAGTAAATAATAGTCTTATTCCATCGGTAAATTTAATACTAAATGTACCAACAGATATTATAATTTTTTCGATAAATGCACCGATATTGTTTTTTTTTAATTTTCATAGTTTTAAGTTGTAAATTTAATTTTGATTGGTAATCTTATGATTGATATTTAATTTCTACAGTTATCTGGTTATAATATATTGAAATTTTTTACATTTAATTTATCTAAACAATAAGTTGAATGATAATATAAAGTAAAATTTATATTAATTGATAAAAAATTTACCATCTACAATAATAAATATTTAATTCATACAAAATGACTTTAGTGTAATGTTCAGTCTCGGTGTTATAATGGCTGAACAGTGTTCCGTATTATAGGTCGCTAGAGCTCGCTATAGCTCGGATTGAGTTGATTCTTGTTTTAAATTAAACTAGAGAGATGAGGCTACAAATGTTATGAAGGAGCCGATCGACAATATAGCCTCTAAGACTTCCAAAAATAGGTCGGAAGTTAGGTGTAGTGTTCAGCCGCGGGTCTGAAGAATAGACTTCAGTATTTTGGAGATATCTTGAGTTATAGAGCTCCGAACGACCTGATTCTTGAAGCGATGGATTCGTAAGACATAGAGGGACATTTCTCTAGAAGAGAGTTTTGTCAAATGACTTCAGCTACCTGATCGAAATAAGGAGACAAGATGTCAGTTCTTAGGAAGGACATTGTTGGAAGATCACTTAAGTGTTAAGTTT
>JANITW010000004.1:55863112-55876654 GCA_027564335.1 Erythroxylum williamsii | reverse complement strand
TCTCTATTGGCTGTTAAGGTTTGAGTTTGCATACAGACACATGGATCCTGGCTTCGGGAAGGTCCCGGTGACAAAAAATTTTTGTTTTCCGCACCTGGTACATGTGATGTACCTCCCGGGATTTTCCTACAATTCTTTCCTTTTCTATTCTTGTTTAACTTCGACTATCTTTAAGCAGCCATAAATTTAACCCCCAACATGCAAATTGAACACATCAACCTAAAACTTCCACCTAAAACCTTCTCCTCCCCTGGGAAACTTGAGGGCTCATCAAATTTACTTTAGCTTTGTTGCTGTATAGTTTATAAAATCATAAAATATGATTTTAACAAGCATAAAACATAAGGGAGGACAAAACCGATCTTAAACAGAGATAAAGATGGTAACAACTATGAGGATGGTGACAGAGACGAGGACTACAGAGATTAGGACGACTGTAATAGGGAGGAAAACCAATGGAGGAGAAAATGACAAAGAGAAATGGCACATGATGATAGAGGAGGGGGAGAATCAATAACTTTTAGGTTAAATGAAAATGATGTCGTTTGGTGTTAAACCAAACACATCGTTTTTGTTTTATTAAAAATGTTGAAGTCTAAGCAAACAAAGATGTTTATCTTTCAATTTTACTAATGGAAAAACAATTCTTTCAGTAATTTACCGACAAAAATGTTTTCCTTCGGTACACTCCTATGCTTATTTATGTCACCAAGCATTCCCACCTATTTTACTTACGGATATTTTTCATCCATTGTTATTTTCTGTTGGAAAAATTGTCAGGATAATTTTCCTCCACATTCACTGAAGAGTAATTTGCCATCACAAAATGAAAATTTTCCTAAAAATATTACTAACAGAACATGATGTTTTGTATGTAATTTACTATGAGTTTTTTTCCGTCGATAATTTTTCCTCGCTAATTAGTAAATTTCTTGTAGTGATAGGAAAGCTTAAATTCATTTCAACCATAATTATGCCACATAGATATACTTCGAAAGAAAACATGCAAAATAGCTTTTTTCCTATAAAGCATGGTGCATGGTACCCTAATAATCAGCAATTATATTTTGATAACTTAGAGAGCCTATTTTTGTTTAAAAAAGGATCCCAATTATGTTCAATTTTAAATAGCACACACGTAATGGGATCAGGTTTCCGAAGTTTGGAGAGCTAACTTCTGTTAAAGAAGATCCTGATTGTGGTAGTTTTAAGTAACACCAAAGTTACCAAGCAAAAAACAGTACTTACTAATGTCCTTAGCTTGAGTTTATATAAATAATTTATTGTTGCTTATCACATCATAAAGTTTATTACTTGATTAAGACCATCAGTTTTAAGATGTTCCTATTTCCAAAATTAAATTAATATTTTTAAAACAAGAAAAAGGGAACTTTTTTCATTCACTCTATGTGAAAACCATAATTCCCTACAAATAAAATAAGAAAACCTTTAAAATAATTTATATATTTGCAAAGAAAATATTCCATTAAAGATAATCAGGTAATTATGTATCTCTTGTTTTAGTTACTTCTAAACCAAATCTGAATTTACTTTTAACTATTAAAGTTTGTGTTAGTTTATAACCTACTGTCAATTGTTAGTTATACTTTAATGACATAATATTTAAAGGCATTCTTTTTGGTATACATATTCGTATATATGTTATTAAGTTCATATGATAAATATACATTGCAAATAAAATTATGATGAGAACATAATTATAAGATTCATATTACATTTATTTATTATCTTTAAATAATTAGTAGTTTTATTGTGTTAAGATTGGACATTAATATAGCATAAAAGGACTAGCATTTATTACGTTTCTTCATTATGAAGAAAGTATTCAATCTTATAGATTAAAGTATAAAGATATTTAAACAAGCAATTAGATGCTATTAGAGAACAAGATCACTGGACTGGTCTTATATAAGATATCCATTTGAAACATTACTTATATGTCTATGAAAATTCTCATTGTGACGATTTGTAATCCTTTGACTTGAGATCTTCAGAGTATCTAGAATAGGAATTGCTATGTGTTGATATTACTTATGAAATAGCCAACGATAACTCAATCGGTAGTCACTAGATATAACATGAACTATATTGAGATAATTGAGTGATCAATATAAGATTCACTATATTAAAGTGATTAGGAAGAATGTTTTATTGTTATTGATTAGTATTGATTTCAAAAGTCTTTGGTCAAGTTAGAATGATACTTTAAGATTAGTTTTTGAATGCCATTAATAAAATCAATTATTAATGGTGGGGACTTAAAATGATTGGACTCAAATGGAGTAGACATTAATTTCATGCTCTATTTCTAATCAAGACATCGTATGATGAAAGAATTGAATTATATAGAAAAATCATGCATAGAAAAGGTTAATCAAAACCACTTTGACATTCCTAAACATTTGAGTGGTTATGATGTGTTACTAGATACTAATTTTGATCTATAAATATAAATTGTTTAATTAGATAATTAAAGATAAGGCTTGATTGTAAAGTTTGAGAAATTTTATAAGTAAATATGATATATTAAATAAATAAAGATCAATATAAGATATTGAATCTTATTTGAGTCTTAATGGCATTAATTTGTAATTATAATCAAAGTTTAATTAAAATTTTAATTAATGTTCCAAATTTTATGATAAATAGATTTGAGCTCCAAGGGAGCTATTACCTTGTCTAACCATCTCTAACAATTGTTAACTTCTCTCAATACATTTTATGGATATTGTTAGAAGTTGAACACATGTACTATTACATTAGTTAAGATAAGCTAATTCCAAAATCAATTTAAGGGAAATAATAAGAAAATGATCAAGTTTTGTGAATTGTGACTCATACTTTATTATATTTTACATGTTAATCATGTCATAAAATTTTAAGTAATATTGACTTTTTATAATTTTATCAAAAAAGTTTCGTATTCATTATGTTGCACAAGAGATCAAATCCCTCCCCAATTTTCAAACAATTTGATCAAGATCATTTGAATCAAATTGCACTGAGAGGATTGTTTGTGAAAAAATAAGGTGGGTAGAAGTTTCGTAAACTTTCCAATTCATTTCTAGCAAACAAAAAAATCATAAAAATTAAGAGAATAAAAAATAAATCAATATCGAAAATTTGATAATGTAGTTTGGAACAACTTACCTACGTCTGCGGGGCCCTCACCTAGCTTAATCACTTTCACTGAAGTACAATACATTTACCCAAGGCTTTACTAAGTCGACACCACTCAACCCTTGACACTATCTCTCACCCTCACTTCCCGTGAAAGATTTTCACACCCAATAGTATGACCACCTTGTACTAAACTCAACAAAGGATTTGCTCAATCAATCTTTTAACGAAAGAACAATGAACAAATAATTCAAGTGATTAAAATAATAAAGAACGAAAACTAAATATACTGGAAGTAGACAAGAACAACTTCCTAATGAGTTCCGCTCAAATAAAATATATCTAAAAGTCATCCCAACAACAATAGGCTATATGGCCATCATCTTTTTTTGGGCAATAATGAGTTTTATGGCATAATAAAGAGAAAAACAATGGAAGTAGTGCACATAAGGTGTTTAGAACCAAAGTGACCCACATAACTCCAATTAATGCCCACTGTTTTTTTCAAGTCACAATTTATGCACACTGCACTGTTTCTTCGAACACCATGAACTTGTCTCACACAACCCATGTATCTTCAGCTCTCACTCCTAAAAACAAACACCAATGCCATATGTCTTTTATACCCACTACAAACTTTATAATTCTCACACGCCCACTACACACTTAATGATTCAGCATATATCACATTTTCAATTCAATTAACTCCACTCTTTTGATTGACGCCAACGCACACATATCTCATTGACTGTCGCACACTCACATTGAAGATTAACTACAGCCGTAGATTCAAGATTCACAACAATCCCTCACATATTTAGAGTCTCACTTCAATATATTTCCGCACAAGAGATTTACTGCAGCTATATTTTAGAGATGTGCATGACATAAACATACTTAAGCAAGAAGAGGCCACCTTGACCACACAATAACAACGTCCCAAATACCAAAACGCAATAGCCTCATCCTTTTAATTTTATCAATCTACAAAACCTACAAATCCAGCAGTAATATAATTCCAATATCAACATGATAATATACTTCAATCCAAGATAGATTCTTCTTCAACTAGAAGATTATCTATATACCTTTTGAATCCAAGTCATTATCTAATTAATATCTTATATGTACAATTAATAAATAATGCCAAAATTAATTATTTAGATGTATAACATATATCATAACAATCTCCCCCTTTTTGGCATTGTTTGTCCAAATATGAAATTCCCCCTAAATAACATAGCTGGACATATAAATATCAAATTCACAATTCATATGACAAATACTCCTCCTTAATCAAACATCAAGTTCTAAAGAACATCATGTTTATCCAATCATCTAAATTTTCCCCCTAGGATAAAAAAATGTCAAAAACAATAAATCAAATGCACAATTCAAATGATAAATACTCCCACTGAATGGAGCAATCATCATAAACAATCTGATGTCTCCCCTTGAGACAAAACAATATCAAAACATATAATCATAGATGCAGTGGAAGAATCATAAACACGCCAAGAAGACAAGTTACCACCATTCAAAACACTGAGAGATATGCCTGAAAGAGAGAAAGATACCTGAGACAGATCCATACGGATCAGAGAGCTGAGGAGTCGTTAGTGGAGCCAAATAGAAGTCACAATGCAAACTAATAAAAAAATAGAACTACAATGGCAACATAAAAAATAAATAACAAAAAAGTTTTTTTTTTATTTTTCATTTTTTGTTCTTTTTTTACAACAAACAAATACTTCAAAAATGTAAAGTATATAATTCCAATGCCTCTCGAAAAAAAATTCAAACCTAGTTTTTTTTCATCATATTATCTTTGTCATCGGTTTCTTCTTTTTAAAGTAACTGAGTTGCCCTCTCTCTAACCAATTTCTTTACAAACAGTAACTAGCTATGAATCTAGACAACTTCTTGTTTTTCATTCGCAATGTCTTTGTGTCTATAAATGACCCTTTCTAATCCATGTGTTCTTCGGTAACATGAGTTGTCGCTGAAAATTTAATGGAGAGTGTCTAAATTTTCGGTTCTGACTCCTTTGAAACATCATTTGTAACATCTTGTAGCAACTTGACCTTATGTGCCTCATAACTCCACAAAAATGACACGTCGATACAAATCTTCTATTCTTTCTCGATGTTTCTTCTTCTCGGACAGATCTGGACATATTATTTTTCTCCTCATTCACTTATAGCTAATGTCTTGAAGATCCCCTTTCACTTACCAATTTCCATTAACTTTTTTAGTTTTTCTAAGCCACTACCATTGCTGTCAAAATCTGATATTAAGTCTTGAGATGAGTTGTTTTCGAAATTTTCTGATTTTTCCTCTTTTTTAACTTCAATTACTTCCTTCTCATCTACTGTTAAGCAAGTAACTGGAGTTTTGTTGTATAAGGCAGCCTATTTCTTCTTCGCAACCATATTTACCCTCGGAATCATTCTCACTTCAAGTGCTTGTGAAGGACTTTCTTTTTCTCCTCTTCAAAGTATTAGCACATTTGGATTGAATGTGTTCAAAACCTTGACATTCATAACATTAGATTCTCCTTGCCTTCCTTTCACTCTTTTGTATTTTGACTTGATGTTTAACATTGTTACTCGAGGAACTTCTGTCATATTGTCTAAAGTCAAGTCTATCCTTTTTTATTCTTTTCACCCATTTACCAAACTCTCGTGTTAATAGCTTATATCCTCATTCTTATCGGATTCATCTTCTAAGTCATTCATGACTTTACCAATCTCGGTTTACAATGCTAATCCTTTCTTCTTCTCTCGATTATCCCTCAATAAATTCATTACGAAATTGGTAAGAATTCCAATTATCTTCTCTAATGACAAATCATTAATATCGTGAGCTTCCTCTATTGCTGCAATTTTCAGAATAAATCTCGGAAGCAATGATCTTAACATCTTCTTGACTAGTTTCATACTGAAATATTTCTTCCTGAGTTGATGTGCTTGATTCGCTATATCTCGCAATCTTTCATGAAAGCCTCCAATAGTCTCATTTTCATCCATCTTCAATTCTTCAAACCGCACAGCTAACATCTGTAGTATTGACGCTATCACAAATTTTGACCCTTCATGAATAGTTTGTAAAGTATCCCACGCTTCTTTAGTCGATTCACAGGCTGATATCATTGAGAAGCGTCCCTCATCAACAATACTAAATATCACATCCATTGCTTGTGAATTTTCAAGTGAATTTTCTTCTTCGGCTCTCATCCATTCAGATGGATCTTTTTAAACTACCTCTCCTTTATTATCAATAATCATTGGATGCGTCCACCTATGTACCACTGAGTTCCATGCTTTTGTTCCCTGCGCCTAAATAAAGACCCTCATTTATGATTTCTATGCAGGATAATTGTAATCGTTCAATAGCGGTGGCCTGATAATTGATGCTCCTTCTCTTATGGCCATATTTGCGAAACTAAGATCTACACAAAGTTGCTACCAAGTTCTAAATCGATGGTCTCACTCTAATACCAATTGAAAAATCGAGGGGCGTAGAAGTTTCGCAAACTTTTCGATGCGTTTCTAGCAAAAAAAATCAGAAAATTTAAGAGAACCAAAAATAAATCAACACCGAAAATTTGATAACGTTGTTCAACACATCTTGCCTACGTCTGCGAGACCCTTACCCAGCTTAATCACTTTTTTCCGAAATACAATAGATTTATCCAAGGTTTAATTGAGCCGACATCACTTAACCCTTAACATTATCTCTCAACCTCAATTCCAATGAAAGATTTTCACATCCAATAATACGACTGTCTCGTACTAAATTTAATAGCGTATTTGATCAATCAATTTTTTGAAGCAATGAACAAATAACCCAAGTGATTAAAACAATAAGGAACGAAAATTAAATATACTTGAGGTAGACAAGAACAACTTCCTAATGGGTTCCGGTCAATTGAAATAAATCTAGAAGTCGTCTCAATAATAATGAGCTATAGGGCCATCATCTCTTTTTGGGCAATGATGGGCAATGATATATTTTACGACAATAATAAAGAGAACAACAATAGAAGTAGCGCACGTGAGGTGTCCAGAAGCAAAGCGACTCACATAACTCCAATTAACTCCCACTGTTTTTTTCAAGTCATAATTTACGCACACTGCACTGTTTCTTCTACACCATGGACTCGTCTCACACAACCGACATATCTTCAGCTCTCACTCCCAAAAACATACACCAATGTCGTATGCGTTTTATACCCACTGCACACTTTATAATTCTCAACACCCGCTGCGCACTTAATGATTCCGCATATATCATGTTTTCAATTCAATTAACTCCACTCTTTTGGTTGATGCCAACACACACACATCTCCTTAGTTGCCGCACACTCACATTGAAGATCAACTACAGTCGTAGATTCAAGATTTGCACCAATCCCTCACATATCTAGAGTCCCACTTTAATATATTTCAGCACAAGAGAATTTTTGCAGCTATATGTTAGAGACGTGCATGACACAAATACACTTAAGCAAAAAGAGTCCACCTTGACCACACAACAACAACGTCCCAAATACCAAAACGCAAGAGCCTCATCCTTTTAGTTTTATCAATCCACAAAACTCATAAATCCAACAGGAATATAATTCCAAAATCAACATGATAATAAATTTTAATCTAAGATACGATTTTTTTTCAGCTAAAAGATTATTTATATACTTTTTGAATCCAAGTCATTATCTAATTAATATCTTATATGTGCAATTAATAAATAATATCAAACTTAATTATTTAAATATATAACATTTATCCTAACAATTAGTATATTTGAAAAGAAAACACAAGTCGAAGGACCTGGAAAATATGGATCCGGTAAAGTTTATTTTGATAAAACAGCCTAATTTACCTTGGTTAAGAAGCTAATACGAGGTTTACGGAGGCTACGAGGAAAGGTGACAAGACAAGACTCAAATTAGCGAATCTAGTACAAAAAGAACTTAACAAATTGCTACACTGACTATAAATAGGCAGAGACATAGAAGGCAGTCCCTAAGTTTAGAGAAGACTACATTAACAACTCTTTTCTTGTTTAACAGTTAGTCCATCAATTTAGCAGACCATTGAACGACAGCCACTAATGAAACCAATTTCATTGTATTATAGGAACATAGAGCCTTTTATATATATTCTCCATCTTTGCCCTTTCATGGAGAAGGTCTTGTTTGCGAAAAAGAAAATGACTCCCCGCATCTCCTTCTCTTCACTGGTCCTCGCGTTCTTGCTTCTTGTTGCTTCTGCTAATGCTGCTGTAATAAGCGGTCTGTACGTCTTATTTGATTTAATCTGTAGCACACATTTCTTTGTATCGGTCTGCCATTGTTGTTACATACAAAACAGAAACAAAAATAACCTGCGAACCGTTAGAAGGCATCCTCGTGGCAGCATTTTTTATCTGATAAAAAGACAACCTTTCTCATCTGCAATCCTTGGAAAAGTTTCATGTTTCTTCTTATTTCCTGTCCGATGAAGCAATTTCAATGTGCATGTTTAAACTCTTTTACAGCTTTGGTGCTTCTTTGAATTATATTTCTTTCATGGATAAGTTTACGGAATGGGAAGCTAAACTGGAATGAAATCAATGAAAGCATGCAGACGTTGTTTATTTAATACGATATCAATGAATTAATTCCTGATTTTGTTTTTTTGGGGTTAAAACAGCGAGATTTAGTTACAGCGGTTCAACTGGACCAGACAAATGGGGAAGCTTATCCTCAGATTACAAAACATGCGATTCGGGGAAAGCACAGTCTCCGATTGACATTAAAAAGGATGATGTTAAGGAATCAGATAAATATGAGCCATTGAACAGAGAATATAAATCAGGAAAAGCCACTCTCATTAACCACCATTTTGGTCTTTCGGTTGGTTCCCTCTCTTTCAACAGTTCTTAGCTAAAACGGTTCATATTATTGATTTAATTTTTCCGGGTTATTACATCTGCTAATAGAACAATTATCCAAATGAATGCATAAATTATTGCAAGAGAATCGAGGAGGTCTATGCCAAAAGCGAGGTTTCAATTTCTCAAGTTGTCCTGAATTTATTTGCAAGCCAATAAATCCTTTTGCTTTCTTTTACTCTGCAGGTGCGTTATGATGGTGACTGTGGAGGTATGACAGTAGGAGGTAAAAACTACACCTTGAAGCAATTTCATTGGCATTATCCCTCGGAACATCTCATCGATGGAAAGCAGTATGTTCTCCCTTTTTCTTGTTTTCTGGTCTATCCTCCAATCTCATAATGTTGTTAGAGAAATAACATCAATTTCTCATATCAACGTATATAAATAAGAAATAGGGTCATTCGTGTTTCGCCAAATGATGAAGAATCATTTTGTGTCCTCAGTTTTATTAATTATGCTGTCTAAAGAGAAAAGACATGTTACGTATAAACTCTTACCGTCCGCTGCTATACAGATACGATGCCGAGCTTCACGTAGTTCATATGGCAGAAGACGGCAGCATCTCGGTTGTGGCAATCCTCTTCGAATACGGTGATTCTGATCCTTTTGTTTCCAAGGTGATTGACTGAGTAATAAAGAACGCCATCTCTTAGGTGATGAATAAAGAGTGTTATATAACTAATTAATCTAGGACTGTACTTGTTTCTTTCCATTCAGCTTCGAAAAGGTCTGGAGAAGATGGAAGAGGAAAAATGCAAAGAAGACGAGGAATCACACATTGACTTGGGGAACATGAGCACCAAGCTCCTCAAGAAAAAATCCGACAAGTATTATAGATACGTTGGTTCTCTCACCACTCCACCTTGCGCCGAGAATGTTACTTGGACCGTCCTCGCCAAGGTAATTAATCTATTCAGTCACAAGACACCGTAATATTGGACATAGAATCTGGACTCATCCGCCCCCGCCCCTCTCCTCGTCTAATCAATTTTTTTATTTATTAGGTAAGGAAAATCTCTGAGGAGCAAGTCAAGTCTCTGAAAGCTCCACTGGACGAAGACTGCCAGAAGAACTCAAGACCTGTGCAGCCACTGAATGGTAGAAAGGTTGAGCTATACTCTAAATCTTAATTGCAAATGGGTAATAGCTGCCGTCACCTCAAATCAACTCCTTATTTAGCAACAAATTACCCCTCCCCCCCCCCACGTGTCTCTTCTAAATATAATTCGCCCTGATTATATGTTAATCTCTTCTATATGTTAAAATTGTAAAATGTACTTAAATTTCACTCTAAATTTTAAGCTTTTATTTTTTACTTTTATATATTCTGCTTCTGGCACATCAAATAAGCCAATGACAGGTTAGACATAAGTGAGTCAAATCTGGGCATTTCTCCCATATGCTAGTGTTTAAAAGGATGAAACAAGAGGTATGTAGTCTGATAATTACCCAATAATAAATATCACATATCAAGTTGTATAATATATACGACACCTTTTCAAAAGGAAAAAAGGTTGTATAATATGACACCACATTATGTTATATGACTCATTATTCGACTATCACTCGCTTTGTATTGTATGAGAATAACGAACAAAATAAAACAAGTTGAATGACACTTGGAACTTTAGGAAATTGGCTCTTAGGCCGCTTGGACAAAGAGAAAATCACATCGAGCGCTGATAATGAACGTTCGTCAGAAACAAGCACGGGTGTTGTTTTTTAGTGAAGGACATTATTGAGGCCGAAGGGATGGGAGTTGGTCAAGTCTAGGAACATATTTCACGGGGGACTTCGTTACAAGTGATCTACAAGTTTAGAATCAAATCCATAAGAAATTAATAACCGGCCCCTTTTTAAGGAGTCAAACAATATGCCCAATTAGTCAGAGACAAAGCCGCATTTTCTAAGTCCAATAGTGCTCCACCTGACCAAAACTAGCTCTCTTTGTCATATGCGGCGAAAAATTCAACATTAGCGTAATTGAAGGGTAACTACTCCTGCATTCTTTTGACAAAGAAAACAAAAACAACGTTTAAACTAACCATATACCAATTTCTCTTTAGAATTGAGTGTAATGTTATTTATAGTCGCAACAAAATTTACCCTCACCTCTATAGTATTTACAAGACCTACTTTTATTACTATTGTAAATTTTGCCCTTATTTTATAAATAGCTTATCAGTCATTACCAAAAAGATACTTTATATTATGGTTTTGAAAATCGGACCGGACCGGTAGGTGATTCGGTCCGGTTTATATCCAAAAATCGGTCTTCAATTAGACCGGTGTGAATTGGTCAAAACCGGTCAATTGACCGATTTTTGACCTGTCGGACCGGTCCGGTTGGACCGATTCAACAATTTTTTTATTTTTTTATTTTTTTAAATATTTTTAATATTATATATAATTAAATATAATTATTGCATAATTATTACGTCACACCGATTCAACCGATGGTTGAACCGATCAAACCGATCAAACCGATAACCAATAAAGTCACCGATTCGATGACCAGTCCGGATTTGAGAACATTGCTTTATATATATCAACAACAACAAAAAAGAAGGCACTCAAAACAAGTGATGACGGTAAATTACAATTTTCCATATAAGAAAAAGGTGAAAACATCGAATGTGGGATTTACTGTCAACGCAAGCGGAACGTGCCATGGGATCTTTCAAGTTTCAACTCCTATTTGATATCTATACATGGCGGGACCCACAAAGACCCAATCGACTTAGCTCAATAATTCTGTTCGGCTGGGCCCTACCCCATCACTACAAATCCTTGATCGAACAACTTACGTCACGCCACATCAATACCTGTGGCCCACGATTCCGATTTTCTCCCTGACGTGAACCGTTTCATTCCACCTAAACTCACCGGTTCACCAGGCGTCACTTCGACGTCACTAACGCTCCTTCTCGGCGACGCCTCAGCCTCTCGTTCACACTCCGGCAGCCGATCCCTAATGCCATTCGTTTTCATTGTTCGTGGCGTCGGTTGTGCATGTGACTTGTTGATTTCTCTCTTTTGCTTATGCTGTTTGGGACGACTGCTAGACCTGAAAATCGACTTAATACTTGCAAAGAAACCACCAGTTTTCTCCTTGCTTTCTGGATTTTCCGTTTCACGGGATGACCGTTGCCGATTCTTCAACCTCCGATTGCGGCCTCTCCTCGATTTCACTCTTCCAATACACGAAACCTTCGGAGAAGAAGGCTCCACCATAGAAGAATCCGATTTCCCCGACGAACCGGTCCTTTTCGGAAACAACCGAGTACCGGCTCTAGACTGCCGCCAATGCTTGGCGTCGACGAAGCAAGACTTCTGCGGCTTTGGCAAACCTATGATCGAAGCCGTGGCCTTCAAGTTAGAGAAGCGTTGAGAATTAGACGGATTTGCGTTGGCGTGAATGTTAGTGTTCGAGTTGGAAATCCCTTTGGCGGAATCTTTGCGTTCAATGAAGGCGTGCTGATCAAGCCAGTCGAGCTCGGCGTCTTTTGAGAGCCAGAAGGATTCTGGCGGAATCTCCGACAACTGATCGTCTGTCGAGTTACGGTTGGCCAGAGTTTCACAGGCGATTTTACGGTCGTGAGAACCTCCTCCGCACACGGAGACTAGAGTCTCCATGTCCACTTGTGGCATAGTACGTACACAAACACAAAAAATAACAACGAAACCTTCAGAGAAACACAGAACCCAAAAAGATAGTGTTTTCAGTTTTTCTTTAAATAAATAGAAAGAGAGTTTTTTGAGTTTGAAATATGAAGCATAATGCAAGGGTAGCGTTTTATAAGAGAAATCGAGAGTGAGAGAGATCGAGTTGTTTTCTCTTTTTCCTTTCTTTGGTCTTGACGTGGGAACTGGGAAGGTTGTTTCTTAATTTGTTTTTGGACTTCTTTACTGCAAAAGAAAAGCATTGAATTTGTTTGTTTGTTAGTAGTATATTGTAAAGAAAAAGAAGAGAAACTATTTTCGAAATGTTAAAACACAACGGAAAGGGATCGCACGCTGCAGTGCTTTCGTTTGTCATGCATTCGGCAGCATATTCCTACCTCCTTCGCCTGCATGATGAATTACAGTAGATTTATATCGGTTGAGTTTTTGCTATTAAAATTTTTCTAAAATAAATTTTATTAAAAAGTAGTTAATTATTTAACTGTTATTTTAAGAAAAGTTTTTTTAATAAAGCTTCGTATTGTAAATTATTCGGTAATATAAAAATAAAAATATTTTTATTTTTTTGTTTATTTTTTATTTTATAATAAAAATTATTTATGCATATAAAAATTATTTAAAATATATTAAACAATATACAAGGCATAATATATTAATTATTATATAACTTTAAATCGTATAAAATATAAATAAAAATATATCTAATCAAATTTTTTATATAGGTTATAATATAAATAAAACTAATATCAAAAATAAATATTAAAATATATAAAAAAT
>JANITW010000004.1:55769472-55784748 GCA_027564335.1 Erythroxylum williamsii | reverse complement strand
GAGCATATCACCTTTGCATATCTAATTCTCTACACCAATCCTATACATCATTTCATTGCTATTTCAACTCCAGGAACCATTTCCACAACACCTGATCACTAACAATCCATCAAAAACTAAATAACATCATATCCACAATTTTCATCCCATTAATATAGTGTTCATGAATATAAATATACGTAAATGCCATGAACATGCGTTGACAATAAATTCGTCAACTTTATTTCAAAAATCCACAACTCTAACAAATTTATTAACTACTTATTGAAAACTCCAAAAGCTTCAACTATCTTCAAGCCCTAACTCCATGCAAAACTCACGTATTTACTGTGTAAAATGACCAGCTTTTGGTTTTTCTTAGGGTGGAAGAATAAATAGCAGTGGTGGTAGAGGAAAAACAAAGAAATCCCTCTTAAGGATTTTGATGAAAAACTTTGTGTGTGGAAGAAAATTTGATGAAGGTGACTACGAAGAAGGGACTTAGACATATAACTTAGTTTTGTTTACTCTTTGGTATCTTAACTCACTATCAGACAAAAATTATACTGGCAACTTATTAAATGACACTTGTCACTTTCCTAAGGTCTAAGTTCTAACTTAGTTTCTTCTTGATTAATTCCTTTTGTCTCATCTTTACAATCTAACTATCTCCAATCATCATTAATTCCTATTCTCTCTTTCTTTTCCATAAATTTTCATAATTCTCTATAATTTCTGAAAATAAATTCTAAAATCACCAAAATTCAAAATTATTACAATTTCACTAACCCTTAAAATTTCCAATGTAAAAACATTCATAATTCTAAAAAATACACAAATCAATCCAATCATACCAAAATTATTCATTAACACATGTACAATTATTTTCATATGCAAAAAAATTTACTATTCATGTATATGTGTATGGCATATTATGCATGAGCATGAAAAAGCATTTCTAAGCCTCTCATAAATCACTTACATTTACTATTTTAACCTTCTCATAGGTAATGGGATGTTACATCAAATTTAGGAAAAGTACGGAGGGTATAACAGTAATTTCACATAAGCTCAGGACAAAAAGGTAATTTCATCATATTTGGTCAAAGAAGAGTCAATATTCTAGACCCTTCTTCACGATTAAAAACTATAAACATTTTGTTTTAATCGAAAGAAAGGAGAAGAGAGGAGGGGAAGAACCCATTCGACCATCACTAAAATTCTACCATTCTTTTTGTTTCTTCAACTCAAATCAAGGTGTTCTAAGTTAATTTGGGATCAAGGAACTCAAATTTATCATTAGATTTGAGAAGTTCTCAAAGGATTTTAAGATATCACTAAAGGAAAGTTTAGATAAATTTTATCTCATCTCTCTCTACATTATAATTGTTCTTCATGCTTGCATATGCACGAAACGTGGTTTAGATGAATGAAATGAGTCATGGAGAAGTCCCCTTAAGCCAAAACTGAAATGTTCTCTTTTTGGTGAAAATTTGTGAAAATTTTAATATCTTTTGAAATTGATGGTTTAAATGAATTCTATGATGTTAAATGTATATGTTTAATTTGAATTGATGATGAAAAATGAGAAGATGTATATTTGATAAGGCTTAGTCAAAATGATGGGAGAAGAAATGGACTAATATAATGAGTTGTATAATTATGATGAATATGGCTTAAATGAAGGGAATTGGATTGAATGGAGTGGTGTGTTGTTGTTTGGAAGTGCTTGTTATATAACAAGATAGGAGCGCAAATTATTATGATAAAGTCTTGAAAATATAACTTAATAGTTATGCACATTAGATGTTTGATAAAATGCCTAAGTGAATTTGGCTTAGGATTTAAGGATTTGTAATGGTATGCACTGGAAAGAGGCTTTCATGTTTACTTAGAGTAGACTTGAATTTTTCTTAGATTAATGAGTAATGGCCTAATGTGCTTGGATAAAAATGCGCTTAATTATGCTTTGAAATTTGTAAGTATTGGATTAAAGGCTTTAAATGCCTTGAAACATGCAAAAGAAAGCTTATGTGAATAATAA
The DNA here is from genome assembly GCA_027564335.1 of Erythroxylum williamsii. Taxonomy (NCBI): domain Eukaryota; kingdom Viridiplantae; phylum Streptophyta; class Magnoliopsida; order Malpighiales; family Erythroxylaceae; genus Erythroxylum; species Erythroxylum williamsii. Next base: position 55,782,725 of record JANITW010000004.1, on the reverse strand, counting down.
GGGAAGTAACCATGTGAGAAGCTTAATGGCCGAATCCTATGACTTAAAGATAGTGATATTGCATTTTGTACACTTATATAGTGGTGTATGAATATGAGATATATGTTTGAGTAGAAAATACATTGTATATTTGTTTGTATAAAGGCTCTGGAGCTGTAGATCAAGGAGCTCATATCAAGAATCGTTGAGGTCAAGGGAGTGTGCACCTTCTTTTGAGGTGTGTTGGGGAAATATCTCTCAAATGGGATTAGAACATCCCAAGACATGTATGATGACTTGTATGTGAATTTTGAACCTAGGTAATGCATAGTACAATTGAATCTCAAATAGATGCAGTATACATGTGTATTTAATAAATGACATTGTTTTAAATAACTCTTTGTACTTGGAGTGCAACCGATATTTTTATTATATAATTTTATAAATGATATTTTTTTCAACAAATCTATATTTGGAGTGCAAAGAACAACGTTTTATTTTTTGAAACTATATTTTTGAATAACTTTGCACTTGGAGTGCAAAAGATGACTTTTATTGTATGAAATAATATTTTGGAAGTTACATATGCATAAGTGAGTCATACATGCTGTGTGTATGTGTTCTCTTTTAGCTTAGAGCCATAACAAGGTTCCATTTTATCGATTGGATCGATAAATAAAGACATGGAGCCTTTCTTGATTTTAGTACTTAATTTTTGTATATGATTTTTGTGATTGGTGAGATAATGATTGGTCAATCATGTGCTAGACACAACAGATTAAACGACCCTTATACCATTAATGCTGGTACATAAAATTCGAGTTCTTGTATTGATACCTTTTTACGGGACTTGCAGGTGATTGCACACTTAGAGGTCTGGTCACTAATGAGGTCATCACCTAGGGTCATGATACTCTTGTCGACCATAGTCTGGACTCACCACAGATGAAAGTCAAGCTAAGACCGAGATTTGGAGGGTGTGCACACTAGTTTGGCTTACTAGTGGTGACATACATGATTGTTTTGGTCTATTATGAGATTTGGCTTCCCAACGAGATTTGATTTATACAAGTGATGCTTTTCTGCTCTTGTGTGCTGGAACTAGAACCTATGTTCACTGGATGAGTGATTAATAGGCTAGGCCTATGTATTTCCTAATCAATATATGTTAAGTCATAAGCTAGGCCTATGTGTTTCTATGTCATGTATGTTCACTTTATAGGTGGTTATATGCAGGTTAGATGTGTGAAAAATCTAGACTTTCTTGGTGTATACCAGGTCTTGTTTGCGATATATGTTTTACCTGCTCATTGAGTATATAGTGTACTCATCCCCTCCGCTTTCCAACTATGTAGGTTAATTTGGTGAGCTTAAAGCTCTGAGTGGATCATATGGTCTTTTGACATTTTCGGGCATTACTGCATATGGGTAGTCTCTATTTTGTACTTTTGTTGTATAGTGGCTCATGAACTATTTTTATTAAGTTGGTTATGTTGATATGCTTTATGACTTTTTAAATTAACTCTTGACTGTTTTGTGGTTTGTCAATGACTTTATGTATGAACCTTTTGCACTGTTGTTGAGATTGCTCTTGAGTGGACTTAAAAGTCCAAAAATTGTGGTAGAGTTTTAAATGCGAATATAGAAGTGCATTTAACACTATTTTACAGGTATTCTAATTGAGTTTTGGGATTTTCAAAGTACAGCCATTATGTTTTCCAAATGTTTTCAAAGGATATTCAGTTAGCCTTGCATAATAGGGTTAAGGGTACTGTAAGTATCCTTAGCCTGGGTATGTGGCAGTTGTCATCTGCTCGATGTAGTTCTAGGTCATGACAGTGCATCACCCTGACATGAATTTTTCTTGTCCTTAAAAGTTCAACATCTAGCAATAGAAAGCATAAAGAAATATTTCCTAATCATAAGCACCAATTAAATTTATGCAAAAGGTTCTTTCTAGTAAGGCACTTCTTGAATAGGTGATATGGCAAGGAATTTATTAACTATTAATCCATGAGTAAAACATGTGATATGGTAAGGAATTTATTAACTCTTAATCTATGAGCCTTATAGGAGTAAGATATAAGCAATCAAAACTTAGGTTCTTATGGTTAATATTAAGGTAAGATAGCTTTTAAAGTACTTTTTGCTTGGAAAGATAACTGGCTGAGAAGGAAAAGTTTATGCAAATGGGATGGAATGTTTAGCCTATTTGTAATGTTAATAATTTTAAATAAATTGAAATTTTAGTTATTTGAGTTATGTTTAAGGAAAATTTTAATTTTATTCATTTAGAAGTAAGCCTTTGCAATCATTGCGCTAGGAAAATAGACTTTAGCTTCAGATTCCACATGTGGGCACCTTCTCTCCTTCTCCCAGATTAGAAGTGTTGCTTTATATGGGAATCCTCAGTATTATATAATTCAAGTAAAGCATTGGTGAAAGTTCATGTAGGTGAGGTGTGTTTGTTATAGGAAAATTTCCTTCCTTCCCCAAATTGGTAAGTAATCCTCTATGATTCCCTCTAAGGATGTAACCTTTAGTCAAATGAAGGGATTGATTGAATCACTACTACTAGTGATTGAGAATCACTCATAATCTCCAAAATCAATTTGGGGTAAATCATCTACTTCTAATCATCCTAAGGACAAGCTCACCCATATTAAGTCCCCTTTGGTGAATGGTATTATCAACCTAGCTGAAATGGAAGCCTCAGTCTCTAATGAGTTGAATGCATCGGCTTTGTTGAATTATAGAACTCATCCACAAAACCTAAACATCGTTAAAAATGAATTTAGTCACCATATTGGTCTCTAAAGGCAGATCTTTATCTAAAGAAGATCCTTCCTGCAAGTAGAATTAAGATGAAGAGTAGGATGGAGATACCTTTAGATGACTTTACAGTGTTTGCCCCCTCAACCTCAAGGGGAAAATCAGATAGGAGGGTAGGTAAATCCAGAATTGGAGGTAATTATTCTCTAAAAAAATTTCATTCTTAATTTTGAATATTAGATGGATAAATAGCCTTTAAATAATTAGAAAGTAGTTAGGAATCTTATCCTAGAGAGGAAGTATGCACTTTAGGTCTTTTAGAAACTAAAATAAGAGTTGACAAGCTACAGTTATACTTTAAATCTTTTGGTCCAAAGTAGTCTTTTATTACTAACTACTCCTACCACTTCCATGGAAAAGTTGTCGCATTTTTTTAACCTATAAGTAATTCATGTGTATGTATTGGCCTACATAGGCTAACTAATACTTGTTATGTAATTCACTATAATGCGACTGAGGAAGTGAGAGTAAATATAAGAACTTAACTAATGAACTTAGTCAAATGACCTCTGAGCTAGGAGTTTTAGATCTTAACTATATACAGATGAATTTTACCTAGTCCAATAACCAACATGAAGAATGGCTTATTAGAAAGAAAATGGATCAAATTCTAATGAATGATGACTGGATGAAACGGTCTTTTGTTAACTTTGGAGCTCCTATAACTTTAGATCATTCAATCATTAAGGTTTACCCCCTCTTTGTTTCCCAAAGCTCCTTTTATATTTTTTTAATTTTCTAGCTTCCAAGGAGGGGTTTAAGTAGGTTGTAAGTATTGGAATGAATCAGATTATAGTAGGGTTTAAATCCTATCAAATTATAGGTAAGTTGAAAGCAATAATATAAGGATTAAAGGGTTTTCAACAAAAGGTCTATGTAAATGCTAGCTTAAGTCTTCAAACAGGCAACGAGTCATTGAGAAATATTTAGAATGATGTATACTTGAATCCTCTTGACCAAAATCTGAAACTATTATACTTAGGCACTTTAAACACATATCTCATTATTGAACAAGGCAAGAATTGATTAGCTCAGTAAAGGTGATAAAAACTCTAACTTTTTCAATTCTATCCTAGGAAGGAGAAATAGAAACAAAATTGCTTATTTAATTGATGAGCATGGTAAGTAGTGTAGGGATAGATCTCAAATAAGTGAAATTGCTTTGAACTTTTACAAAAACCTCTTAAGGTATAAGTCTACCAAAAGCTCTTCACTTTAGGTGTTGAAACTATTTATTAACCATTCTATACACCAAGACCAAAACTCTATTCCCATTAGGCCTTATAGTTCTTAAAAATCATAGAAGTGATATTTGGATTGAATAAAATAAGGATCCTGGGCTTAATGGATTTAATGCAAGCTTCTTTATAAAAAAACATGGAGCTTGACTAGGGGCTTAGTCATTGACACATTCTAAGAATTTTTTATAAGTAGAAAGATTCTCAGAGAGCTAAATAGAACCCATGAGTTCTTATTCCCTAAGACAAAAAATCTCAGTTCTTTTCATGATTACTACCTACATCTTATTACAACACCATCTTTAAAGTAATTTCAAAGCTATTAGCTAACAGACTCAAGGAAGCTCTAAGGTTGATCATAAGTCAATGTTAGGGATCCTTCATATTTAGGAGGTTTATTGGGGATAATATTTTATTAGTACATGAGGTTTTTAATGACTGTGACATAAAGGCATTAAAATTTGAATTTCACTAAAACCTTTGATTCTTTGGATTGTGATTTTATAATTCACTATTCCGAAGCATTTGATGCCCCAGAAACCTTGGTAAATTGGATCAAAGCATATGTAATCACAAATTTTTACAACATTTTAACAAATGGCTCCCTTTGTAAAATTTTCAATAGGGCTAAAAGAATCAAATAAGGACACCCTTTATCTTCTTATTTGCTTACTATAGCCATTAAAGTACTTTCTAGATTGCTTAAATTCGACAGAATTACAAGTGTCAAAGTTCTATGTAATCATAAGTGCAGTGGCCTTAAAATATCCCATTTAGCTTTTACAGATGACCTAATGTTGTTTTGTGGTCGCTTAAGGTAGTGGTGAGCTCTCTCAATCATTTCTCAAGGCTCTCAACCTTCAGAGCAAACAAGGATAAAAGTAAGCTCTATATCTTTTTTTATTCAAAGAATATTGAACTTGTTGGCTATATTTCTAGATTGAATGTGTATTATGCCTCTTTTAAAGACCTTGGTGTTCCTATAACTACCAAGTAACCAAGATATGTAGACTATTTACCATTGTTGGAATACATCAGAAGCATGGTTAACTCTTGGCATAATAAAATATTGTCAAATGTAGGTAAGTTGTAACTGATTGTATCTATCTTGAGAAATATCCATGTACACTAGAGTTCCTATCTTGTCCTATATAAAAGAATCACCGAAGAAATGAATAAGATCATGAGGAACTATTTATGGTCAAGGAATAACGATAAACTAAAAAGGAAAAAATCAAGTGAAATGACCTATTTCTCCCTAAGCAAAGGCAATTTGGGCTTACTTTCCCTATAAGCCATGAATTCAATTTACTTTTGAAAAGGATATAGATACTTTTTAATTATAGGGAGGCTCATTGTTCTAAGTGAATGCATAAATACGACTTATCTATGACCAGTTTCTAGTAGCTCAAAATTAATAGGGAATACTCTTTGTGCTAGATCTAGATTCTCAGGATTATAAAACAACTATACTCTTCCTGCAAAAGCTTGATGGGGAATATATGAAACTTACCTGGTACTAGTTTGAAAACTGGTCCAATCTTAGGCCTTTACACCTAGGGGAGGACTTGTCCCCACTTACTTTGAGAATTCATATTCATTCTAAGTTTGAGTGATATAATTTCTAGAAGGAATTGGAGATGTGTAAGCAATATTCTTAAAAGCTCACCTATATACTAGCTAAATCCTAATCAAATGGATATAGTGATTTGGGTAAGGGATCCTTCATATAGCTTTTCTAACATATCTTACTATGACATATTTAGGCTTCATTCCACAAAATTTCCTTGGTTTCATCTAATTTGGTCTAAAATTGTATCTCCCAAGCTTTCATTTAATAGTTAGAAAGCAGTGAGACAAAGGCTTTAAACAAGGGATATGTGTTGTAGAGTACAAACAACATTGCGCTTATTGTGTCAACTAATTCCTGAAACTCTCCAAAATCCAGCACTTGATGAATCTATTTTGTAATGAGGGAGAATGGCCACTTATTGTTAATTGGGCTATTAAAACTATTAAGCACCTGAAGCAAGACTCTTGTGTATTCAAAACGACTTTCATATGTTTTATATATGCTCTTTGGAGGGAAAGGAAGAATAGACTTCATAAGGGTCTAGCCTTGGAGAAGTATCCAATGAAAACCAATAATATCTTTTAGATTAGAGAAATTTTAATGAAAAATAAAGCTCACCTCGTAGTTAGCACCCAGATGAAGATCAACTGAGATCTAGATTTCTAAATTTTATTTGTAAATCTCTAAGTATAATATTTGAACTATGTCAATATTGGCAACATACTCGTCTAGTTTGTTGTTTCCCTTTTAAAGGCTTAATTATTGTATATTGTTCTTATTATAAGCTTATAACTTAACAAAATTCTTTCGTTTTTCCAAAAATAAAAAGAAACAAGACTTCACGATGTCAAACATTATAAAACTTTCTAAAAGTCTAAAAACTATACCACATAAATGAATTCAACAATCAAATAACCAAGGTTTACATAGAATGTTCTCCAAGTGAAGGAAATCATTATGCCATCTAACACTCATAAATGCAAAGAATTGCTATCTATACTTTGTATTATGATGCGTAATGCCCAAAAAACCCAGATTAAAAAAACCCATATTCTAGAAACCCTAAACAAATTAGAGCAAGAAACTCAAAAACCTAAATCCTAAAATTCCCAAAATCCATAAATAACACTTGAAATCAATCATTCCACATCATCATTTTTTGCCACCAAAAATAATAAATAATTGCATATATGTAAGAAATAGAGAAAAATAAAGAGACAATAAGCTGGTTAATGGAGAGATGAAGAATAAAGAGGACCATAAGAAGAGGGCACTAGAACAACAGAAGATATGAAGCAAGGAAGTCATAAGAAGGGTAGAATAAAGAACACCTTGTTTTAAGAACCAGTTGTTGTAATACAAAGAAACAACGAATTTGTGTCATTGTAATCTATTATTGTTTTTCTTCAATTTTTAGAAATAAGAAACCACAACTTACCAAAACAAACATGTTTTATTATTATGTTTCTCAATTTATTTGATCCGTTAAAGTTAAAAACAATTATTTTCTTAGTTTAATTAAGAAAGGTATTTTTTAATTAAAATTTTAATATGATTGAAATGAATAAATGGGAAATCCAAAGTTAGAATAACTATAGAGGCATCAAACAATTTAATCATACTATGAAATTATGGAAGAGGGTGATTAAGAAGAGAGTGAGAAAGGGTATATCTATCTCAAAAAAGTCAATTTAGTTTCATACTAGAAAGGTCCACGATAGAAGTCATTCATCTCCTTAGATGATTGATGGAATATTATATAAACAAATAGAGGGACCTGTATATAGTTTTTATTGATTTAGAGTAGGCTTATGACAGGGTAATATGGAGGTATTTAGAAGTTAAAGGAGCTTATGTTGTCTATATATAAGGCATAAAGGTGTTAAGACTAGAGTAAGGATGATAATTGGAAGTTACAAAGCATTTTTTTATTAATATTAGGCTGTATTAAGGGTCCTTGTTAAGCCCTTTCTTGTTTGTATTAGTTATAAAAGAGCTTACCAAGAATATCTAAAGGGATATACCTTGGTGTATGTTGTTTACTAATGACCTTATTTTAGTGGATGAAACAAAAGATGGTGTTAATAACAACCTAGAACATTAAAGGGATATGTTAGGGTCAAAGAACTTTAAATAAAATAAGACTAAGACTGAACAACTAAATCTATTTGTAGAGAAATAAATAAGAGATTGTTCAATAAGATCAACACTGACAAGCATGTCATAGCTCACAAGTTACATTGTTGGATAAGAGAAATATTGGTAGCTCATCGCATGTAAGAACAACTAAGCCTGTTCTATAGATGATAATGGAATCTTTGAAAACTAACTTTTCCCTAGAATTTTTGTAAAAACTTTTTTACTTATTCATGCTTAATCCAACTTTATAAAGAATTTTTGATGTCTTTTATGGATTAATGAATGAATTCTCTTATCTTTAAAAAAAATAACAAACATATTACTAGTAATAGACATGTTAGATGATCACACTAAAAATAAAGAAAAATAACCTTACAATTGTTTTGCTTTTGTTGTTTATAACCTATGCTAGTGGATACAATCTACTCATATAAGCTCTTAACTTTCTGTACAGATATTTCATAGTTTCCACAAAAAGATTCAAGCTTCGCAGAAGAGGAATATAAAGAGTTAAAGGCATTATAGAGAAGGCCACCCTAAAGAATAGTTACAACATTATTTAAACAACCAAACCACAAAAAAGGACTTATAAGTTGCATCAAATCTTGAGGATGGCTGTCTGTGTATTTGTAGGTGAGATAAAGTGAAAAAGAGAAATAAGTGGAGAGAGAGATCCATAAAAAATAACAAGTTTTAGAAGTTTAAAGAAGTGATGCACTTTTGAAGATTGAATGAAAATTAACATAACAAAAATAATTAAGTTTAGGTTCAATATCATTTTAGGCTGCGTAGTTAGGGGAAACCTAATGATTGGCTACTTTTCCATAATATTTTCAATGGAAACTTTCCTTAGATTTTCTTTGAGGTTATTGTTCTCTTTTCTCTAATGATTGATTGATTACTTAACTAGTTGTGCAAAAACAAAGTAATCATATTATAAAGAGAAGAGTTTGGCACACCATATAAGCATCCTAAGGAGGTATTAGGAACTTAAGCCCAACCATAAAGATGGTTAGCAAAGTTTTTATCTTAATTTTGATACATATAAAAACTACAGTTAAGATGGTAAAGTAAAAAATAAAATCACATTTCAAATGTGAAGAAAAACTCTTCTTAAGAAATAAAGAAAAAAACATCGTACCCAAAATCAATGAAACTAAACCAATATTCTATTCAACTTCCTAAATTTCTCAAAAAAACTCATAACTATCAAAGATTATACTTTGTCAAGGTATTTGATTCATGAGTTTAATATCCAAATCACTCAACTACGTTTTTAGTTATTGCCTTATATTCTAGAAATAAAACTCGTTCAAGAAAATACGGATAAGAAAGAAAAAAATTTGATTTAAATTGAAATGAAAGAGAAATTATTTTCTAGACAAAGGCTAGGGACAAAAAATGGCAGAAAGGTCAAAGTGATATAAGAAAAGGGGCCAAACTCGAAATATAAAAAACCAAGTGAGGCGTGAACCGAGAGAAATAATCGAAACCCAAGAGGAGGGGCTTTCCGACAACTACAAAACATGTTCGAAAAAATCGACCGTTGGAACCCGTTGCAGATACAACGGTTAACATTTAGATAGGGCAAAACCGTCAAAAGGGAAAATCCAGAGTCCCCACTAACTTGCCCACACTTATCTCTTTCAAAACTGTCAATCCTCTGAAGAGAAAAACAGAACAAAAACATAGCAAAACAAATGGGCTGTGTTTCTTCCAAACTATTCAAAAAGGAACGTAACCGAGAAATCATCCTTAACAATGGCGGTGAGTGCGTTAGCCACGTCGTTTCTCTCACTTCCTCGACCTACGGTGCTCTCAAACTCGACAGCAATGAACAGCAACAACGTATGGAAGAAGAACAGCCAATTAAGGAGATTGTAGCAGAGACTAAGATAACCCAACAGAGGTCTCCTCCTAGAGATGAGCCAGAGGTTATTGACGCTTGTGAGCTCATGAGTGATTTAGAAGAGGGTGTGCCCGTTCTGAATCAGCCCAAGAAAAGCCCCAAGACTAGAGCTTTGTTTCGTGGGTTTGTGGATATTGATGCGAAAACTCCTTTGAAGTTCTTGAATCAGATTGGATCTCCTAGAAAAGCCAAGACATTTGGCGGTAAAGAGAATAAGGTAAGGAAATTTCAGGATTTTAGCCCAACGCCGGTTTTGAAAGGGAAGAATAATTCTGGAAATTCCAAGGCTGTGATGAGATTAAGCTATCCAGTGAAAGAATCTACTCCACTTGGGTCCAAAGTTGATTCTTTTAGTGGCGATTCTGGGGTTTCATCTAGAAGGAGGAGTTTTAGTCCTTTGTTTGATCCGGAACTTGTAGCATTGTACGAGAAAGAGTTGTCTGCAGAGGGAGAGCAGGTCAAGAGGATAATTTCTGCTATTCCTAGATCCCAGAAGTTAAGGAACTCGCGAGAATCGGAACTGGTAATGAAGTCTTTTGAACAGAAATGCCCTCCTGGAGGGGAAAATGCAGTTGTTATTTACACCACTACGTTGCGAGGAATCAGAAAAACATACGAGGATTGCAACACAGTTAGATCAATCATTGAGTCGCATCATATCCTCGTAATTGAGAGAGACGTTTCTATGGATTCTGGGTTTAAGGAGGAGTTAAGGGCACTACTGGGTAAAAAGGAAGTGAAAGTCCCACTTTTGTTTGTTAAAGGGAGATTGATAGGAGGTGCTGATCAGGTGGTTAAATTGGAGGAGGGAGGAAAATTGGGGATCTTGTTTGATGGAGTCCCAAGAGGAGTCAGTGGAGGATGTGAAGGCTGTGGTGGTGTAAGGTTTTTGATGTGTATGGAGTGTAATGGAAGCTGCAAAGTATTGGACGATGAGCGAAAGAAGACGGTGAAATGTGGTCATTGCAACGAGAATGGTTTGGTACAGTGCCCACTTTGTTGTTGATCTAAGAAGTGGGTATTTATTGGTGCTTTCATCTGTTTTGATATTACGGGGCCTTTCTAGAGGTTTTGGTTCCTGACATTACAATATTCCTTATGTGAGGAACGGAGAATGATTTGTTCTTCATGTTTTCTTTTTCTTTTTGTTGACAATGAATTTGTGGGTTCTAAAGTGGGCTTTAGGCCTCTTTCGTTCCATTGTTAAACTTAACCTCGCACGTATCTTGAAGGTCATGGTCTTGTTGTACCTATATTCCCCAAAATATTTATAAGGTTGTTTCAACTCGTAATTAAAAGCAAAATGTGAACAAGTCAACTTTAGATTATTCTATTTGTGTTTCTTATGTGTCAGAACTGATTCCTGATTATTCTGTCTGGGAAGGTTTCAACAATAAGTAATTTAATTTATTAATTGGATATTACCTTCCTTTAATTGGCTATGCAAAAAATTCAACTAATAATTCACTTCAGATTAGGGAATATAATGAAGCCAGACTACCCTATAAGAGCATATCACATCCCCCCGGGATGTGATGAGAATAAAAAGAAAAGACTACTTGCATCCTAGTTGCATGATGGGAAATCAACCAATTGAACAATTTTTAATCATTAATGAATATTGTATATAGCAATATGTTATGACTATTCAAATATTACAAATATTAAAGTAGTTTGATTCAACCTATCCATACATGATTACTGTATGATGTCTAATTTAATCATTTAATCATCCGATGTTACAATTGAATCATGAGTATGGATATAGTGTCAATTCTTTTTAAATACAATCATTTTCGTACTTGTTAATTAGTAATTGATTTATAATTGATATTTAAAAAAATATTTTCAAATATAAATTCACTTTGGCTTGAGAATTTTTTAAATCACAACTAACCAAAAATAAAGGAATTTTTTCTTTAATTACTTTCTACTGACGAATCATTTAACTTGTCCAACTATCTCTATATGGTTCATAATATATCTAGGTAATACCAACTGAGTTACCCTAAATAAAATAGGTCATTCGTAGTTACCCTAAATAAAATAGGTCACTCGTACCATCAAAACACAATAAGACCCGCATGAGATACTTTAGCAATCTCAAATCTAAGGATTAACTATATAGCCAATATAATGAAGAATATGGAATAAGTAGCATCAAAATACAATAATCCCATATGAGATACCTTGGTATTCTCAAATCGAAGGATCAATTGTACAACTATCATAATGAAAAAAATCCACAAACAAGTAACTAATCTTCTATTTAGGATCCTCATAATCGGGTTAGTTAACTTATTCGTTAATAAGCACTCACACATTTGTTTAAGTATTTCCACACTTTAATTTGTGAGATTAATTACTTTTTATAAGAAAGAAACATAAAGTGTGCTAATTTTACTTTTCGTCAATATCCCATCTTAGTGAAACTACAATTAGGAACAATTTAAAAATAATACATAAATGCAAATCGAATTTCATAATTATGATCTCATAATAACTTCAATTGCATGATATTTATTATAGGAATTTTACCTTAGTATTAAAACATCAAATGTAATTAAAATAATATATAAAGATAAAGAATGCCTTTATTAAGTAAAATAATATTGTCATACATAAAATTGCAACAAATCAATTGGCTACAAGGGTATAAACTAATAATCTCCCACTTGCACTAAAACTAATGTCCAACATATCTAATGATATATTTATCCATATGTAGATCATGTCTCTTTTGAGACAATGGATTAGTGAAATTTTTACAAGATTCTCTTCAGTGGTAATTTGCTTTAATGCTATATTTTTTCGTTCCACTATCTCCTTAATCAAGTGAAATTTCCTAAGTACATGTTTGGATTATTGATGAGACCTTGGTTCTTTTTCCTTGTGTAATAGCGCCATCATTATCACAATACAATTGTTAGCCCCAAAATTAAAAAAAAAGGGGGGGATTAAGCATGATTAGATTAAATTGATCAAGTTAGATTAGCATTTGTTGAGGTGTCATAAATTAGTATATGGTAGCATTAAAATGTTAGGTGGTGAGTTAATGAAATTAAATGTGATAGGTTAAGTGTATTAAAGGATCAATGGGCCTAAGCAAGTTGAGTAGGAAAAAGAAGAAGTGGGCTTGAGTGGTTTAAAAATGAAGAAGGAAGGAAGAAGGAAAGAAGAGGAATGAATGGGCTTAAGTAATGGGCTTAGGAAATTAGTAAGTAGTATAAAAAGAAGAAGAAAGGAGTAAGTAGTAGGAATTAAAAGGAGGATTTTCGAAAATTATAAGGAGGAGAAGAGGGAGATGTCGTGAGAGGGAGAAAGAAGGGAGAAAAGGAAGGCTTGGCTTAGGGCTTGGATTTCCTTGAGATTTAGAGAGATTTTTGAAGAAAGTTCAAGAGGAAAAGTGTGGGAAATCACTAGAGCTTCACTTTGATACAAGAAATCACTTGGATTGCTAAGGATTTAAGGTAAGTTCTTGATTTAAGGTTAAGATTTTTGTTGTCTCATTGGTTAGAAAGATGAAGAATAAGATGGGTTTAGTGATTCTAGGGTTAATTTCATGATTAAGGTTTATTGGGTT
>JANITW010000004.1:55751665-55769372 GCA_027564335.1 Erythroxylum williamsii | reverse complement strand
TTGATGCATATCTTGAGTTATATAACTCCGTTTAAGTTGATTCTTGTTTCAGAAAGAACTTGAGACATAAAGCTACAACTTATATGAATAAGTCAACCCATGATTTTAGTGTATACATGGTGTGCGCTTGCCACGAAGGTGGAGTTACAATTAAAAATCCTGCAAGGTTATAAGCGCAAGGTTTCAGGACAACGAAAGTTGGGCTCCGGAAACGGGGTCCGACATCTCGTGGTATCAAGCAAGAGCAAGAGTGATAAGTTGTAAGGAGTTAGGGTCCGGTCTACGGATCGGGCTCTTACAGTTGGATTCCGGTAACGGGATCCAACAACAATACTACAAGTTTAACAATGTTAGGAACCACTCTAAGTTTAATGGTGAACTTCTTGCTCCAAATCACTTTTTGTCACCTCTAAAAATTACTATGTCTTGGATATAGAATTTGCAATGGTTGTTTGTTTGGAACTCTTCCAACTTATTGCACCACTATTAGGCGTAAAGATATACCTTGGTCGTGAATTGTTATCATCTAGATATGACTAAAAACTAGCATCTAAATACTTCTAATATCTCAGTTCAACTCCTCTAAAACCCAAAAAAACATATTTAGTCATTCTCAAGTAATTTAAGATGTTTTTCATCTCTATTTAGTGACCATCACCAACATTTGCTTAAAACTTACTTGTTATGCTCAAAGTATAAAAGATATCTAGTATAGTACATAGCATCGCATACATGATTGATCAAATTATCGAGGCATATGAAAAAATTCATTTTTATCTCTCTCTTCTTCTATCTTAGGACACATACCATGTGAGAGAGAAATCCTCTGTGACATGGATAAAAAATCCCCTCTTGGAATTCTTTATGATAAACCTCTTTAGTACTTTATCTATGTACTTAGATTGGGATAAGTCAAGAAACCTTTTTGAATTATCTATATAAATCTTTACGTCTAGAAATGTAGGCTACTTCTCTAATATCTTTCATAGAGAATTTCTTGGAAAACAAAATCTTTACATATCCTACTAATGTTTCGTGGATTATATGTCACTTGAACCATCAATTGTACATCATATGTATCAACTTGAGGCACCTGTTCCATTTAAATGTGAATTTGTGGTTCTTGAACTTTTCTAAGTTCTACCTCACTCCCACTACTTTCCTTGATAATAAATTCTCTTTTTAGGAATGTAGCATGTCTTGAGCCAAATACCTTTTGCTTAAGAGGATGGTAAATTTGATATTAACACTCTCTTAATATCCCATAAATTTGCATTTATCTTACTTAGATTAAATCTTTTTAAGTGTTGCATGCTTCATTAAGCATCACATCCACAAATCTTTTGGTAAGAAAAGTTTTGTTTACTATATATGGAATCTTATCAACAAATTTGGATGGAAATCTATTTAGAAGGTAAGTAGCAATTTTAAGGGCATATCCCTAAAATGAGATAGGAAGGACCACATTACTCATTATAAAACATATCCTATCTAATAGAGTACGATTTCTCCTCTCAAACACTCCATTATATTGTAAAGTTTCAGAAGGAGTCCATTGTGAGAGAATCCTATTCTTTTTTAAGTAACCAAGAAACTCATGCTCCAACTATTCACTATCTCGATATGACATAAGTGTTTTATTACTTTTACTAGTTTGTTTCTTAACCTTAAGTATAAATTCTTTGAACTTTTTTCAAATGATTTAGTTTTTTATTTCATTAAGTACATATAACCCTATCTAGAATGATTATTTATGAACATAATGAAAAATGAGACTCCATCTCTAATAAAAGTAGACATAGGGCCATATATATTTGAATGTATAAGTTCTAGTAACTCACTGGCACGTTCTCCCTTTTTACTAATGGTTAGTTTAGTCATCTTTTCTAACGAGTGAGATTCATAAGTTTCATATGATTTATAATAAAAAAGATCCAAATATCCATCTTTATGTAACTTTCTGATTCTAGTTTTATTGATATGACATAACTTAAAATGCCATAAATAAGATGGATTTTAGTCATTTAACTATCTTTTCTTTTTATTTATGTTAAGGATTCTCGTTGCAAGATCTAATTCATACAAACCATTTGAAAGTAATTTAGATCTATAATAAACATCATCTTTATAAAAATAAAAAATTTTATTCTTAATAATAAAGATAAATCCATTCAAATCCAAATAAGAAATGGAAACGATATTGTTACTAACAACTAGAACATAAAAACAATTATTTATGATCTACTCCTTGTTAATGTTTGCATGTTATGAAAAATATAAGAACCGCATCTAGTATCTAATACCTAATAATGTGGGAAAAAATAGAAAGATTGATCTCAATCATAAAAATACCCAAAGAAGTAGCTTCTTTAAGCTTTTTAACTTTCAAAGTAGCAAGGTAAGTTATACAGTTCCTCTTCTAGTGTCCATCGACTCCATAATGAAAAAAATATGTCTTTGGCATTGGTCTTTATCATGACACCACCTTTTAGCTTTGTGACTCTAGTAGAAGCGTTCTATTTCTTGTTATTATTCTTCTTAGAGCCTTTTTCTTACTCTTGAAAGAATCCACAACAAAAATAAAATTTTGTTCCTTTTTATGACATCCTGAACAGTCTTGTGCATATTAAATAGTTCAAGCAATGACATATCCTTTTAGTTTATATGAAACTTCATAACAAACTATGAAAAGTTTGGATTAAGAGACTATGACTTCATATCAATGCTCAACTTATGATCTATGACAAAACCTATCTGGCCTAATTTTCAATATAGCTAATGATCTTCAACACATAAAGCTCCATTAAAAATCCTTATGCCATTTTGCATTGAAATAATGCTTTACAAAATTGATGTCTCTCCACATTACTTTATGTACTAAACAACTCATGAGATGCAGAAAATCAATATTCTCATGCTGGTTTTGAAGCTCCAGAGATATACTAGCATGCATCATATATATAGCTTGTTTAACATCATCAACATAACACTAATATATGATAGCAATAAATTATACTATGTTTTAATAAGTGTTTTAGTGTATTTTAAAAGTATTTCTTAGATGATTATCATGTGTATAGGCTTAGAATTATGTTATTGTAGCGTTTTTATGTATTCTAAGCATTTGTTTGGTTTAAAGCAAGACTTGAATCTTAATTTTATGTTTCAAGAGGTGTTTGATGTATTTGTGAGTATTTGAAATTAAGTAATTAAAGAATGAAGAAAATGGAGGCAGAATGAATCAGGTCACCATCATTACTTCCATGTCACGATCATGACATAGAGAAAATTTCTAAGGTCATAATTGTGACTTCATGATAGACATTTTTCAAGTGTGACTTTTTTCATTTGTTTCAGGGTTTGGGGGTATTTTTGGAACTGAACAAAGTAGGAAAACCCTAGTTACACCCCCAAGACCCTA
The DNA here is from genome assembly GCA_027564335.1 of Erythroxylum williamsii. NCBI lineage: Eukaryota > Viridiplantae > Streptophyta > Magnoliopsida > Malpighiales > Erythroxylaceae > Erythroxylum > Erythroxylum williamsii. The sequence goes on along the minus strand of JANITW010000004.1, from coordinate 55,765,951 downwards.
ATCCACTACTTAAGAACATGAAACTTCTAAAAATAAGGCAACACCCAACACAAAAAAGTAGATCAAATGTGGGAGATCAAGAAGAACATCCAAGGATTCTAGCTTTCCATATCAAGAACTAAATAGAGTTTTTCTTCTTTTTCTTTAGTTATTTCATTAATCTTGATGTGTAATCTAAATTCCAAGATGTTAAACATATTCATGAAGTTGTAAATTTCATATTATTATTTATTCTAGATTTATTTTGTGACTAATTATTATTGATTTTGATACATATTCAGGTGTTTATGATAATGTTGCATGCTTATGCTTAAAATTAAATTGAGAGAGTTGGTAAAAAGTAATAAATTAGAATGTACAATGAGAGTTGGTAGTTAAATAGTCTAGCAACTATCAAATTAATAATCATTCAAAGAGAGATCTTGTGTGAAAAATTAATTATCTAATAGATAGCTTTAGATTTAGTTGAAAACGTTATGTCAAGTTTTATGAATTAAGAGGTTGCAGTCTTGAAATTTTGAATTCAATTAGGGTTAATTGATTAGGTCTTGAGATAGAGTAATCGATAATTTAAGAAATCTATTATAATTTGATAAACAAAGGTTAAAGAAACCAAAATAAGGAAAGAATAAGTCATAAGTGTTCAATCTTAGTCAACCTCCATTCTTATTGGCAACTCATTGTTTACTTTTTATTATTTGTTTCAATTTCTATTATTTATTTTTATTCAAATCACATTTTGAATACCTTAGACAAAGTTAAGTTCAAATTATTTAACCATGCATAATCCTCGTGGGAACGATAACCTTATATACTACAAGATATGATCCATATGTTTGTGGTGTATTAAGGGTTTCATTAGATATAAAAGTTGTTGAGCAAGTTTTATACCTAATAAAACCCTTAATACACCACAAGCGTATGGATCATATCTTATAGTAACAAGTTTTTGAAACCATTATTTGGGATTTTAACACTAAGATAATTTGGATTTGTTTGATTTAAGAAATTGTTACCTTTTCTTGTGTGATTGAGGTACCCAATCTCAAGAAATAAAAAAGGAAAGGAAAGGAAAGTTTGGACGCAAAGTAGAAAATTCATTAATATTGACATCAAAAGGAAAGAATGAGAAATTCGAAGAGTTAAACACCATGAAGAGATAGAAAGAATAATGTCGGAGGAAATACATCACAAAGAGCAAAGGACCCTTATGGACTTCATGAAGCCAGGGTTCAACCTTTATCAACAAGAAAGTATATGACCACCAGTGTGCAAAGCATACGACTTATTTAAAGTGATGAAAAAAAATAGTTCTATTTGGACATTGAAACGTAGTAGACAGTAGTTAACTTTCCCAAATCCGAAAGGAATGATTATTATATGTTTAGTGGCAAATTGCAGGCTAAGATCGATAACATCACCAAGCAATTAAATGACCTGATAGCTGCTTCTTTCTTTCCATTCAAAGCAATTTAGTATAGATGAGACCTATGCAGACAAGAGAGCCATATCACAGCTAATTACTTCCTAATGGAAAACAAAAATGAGCAGTAATTCAACTTCATAGGAGCATAAGTTGGTTAGAGAGGTAATAATCCTTATTGGAACACGTACAATTCTGAGTGGCAAAACCATCAAAACTTTTCTTAGTCTAACAATGCAATGATCATATGGGAACTCAAGGTATATAAAGGTTTCAACAAGATGAGTCCATTGCAAATGATTCAAAATTGGACAAGCTTATAGGCAAGCTCATGAGTATGGAAGAGGCCCAAAAGAGGCTAGAAGGCTAATTCAAGCAAGTGGTGGAGAACCACGCCTCTTCTATTCATAACCTGGAGGTTTAAGTGGACAGTTTGTTAATGTATTATCTACAACAAATGTGGGAAGCCATCCAAGCAATATAGGAGTAAAACCAAGAGAGCAATTTAAGGCTATCACATTTAGGAGTGGGAAAGAACTAAAAGAACCACTAGATAAACAAGTTAATAAACCCACCTTGTAGAAGACATAGAGAAGCAGAAAAAGGATGAAGAAAAGAATAAGGACTCTCCCTGTGTTCCTCCTCCTTTTTACTCACCAAAAATACCATTCTCACATGGACTTCAGAAGAATAAATTGGATATAAAATTTGCAAAGTTTATATAAAAGCTAAAAAATTTGCAAATTACCTTTCTCTTTGTGGGAGTTTTGAAGAGGACACCCACGTATGGAAAGTTTGTCAAAGATATATTATCAAAAAAGTGGATTTAAGATGAAAACCAAAAGGTCTCTATAATAGAAAGTTGCAGCTCCATAATTACCAACCTCATGCCCTCACATTTGAAAGATCCAGGGAGTTTTACATACCCTGTGTAGTTGAAAATTTAAAATTTTCTAAATTCTTATATGACTTAGGCATAAGTATTAATCTTATGCCTCTGTCAATTTTCAAAAAATTGGGGCTATGCAATGTTAAGCCAACTTCTATGCTTATTCAATTGGTGATCAATCAATAAAAAAACCATTGGCATGGTGAAGGATGTGCCTATAAAAGTGGACAATATTATAATTTATGTGAATTTCATCATGCTAGATTTTGAAGAGGTTCGAAACTATCTACTAATTCTTATTATACCATTTTTGAACACTAAAAGAGCTTTGGTAGTTATCTATGAAGACAACCCCATCCTTCATATTAGTGAAGAAATACTGAAATTTAATATGAGTAAGGTATTCAAGAATATACGCTACTAAACTGAAATTAGACAAAACGAGTGGAGACAAACCAGTTATTATAGACCTAGGTTGAGCGTAGAAGGAAGAATACATCAAGCTAATTATGTTAACCAAGAGATGTGAGGTAACCCAATAATTAGTATTTTTATTATTTCATTTTCAATTTATTTTGCTAGTAATTTTTTAGTCTGTTTTTATATGTTTATTTTGTAAGGAATTGGATTGCTATAATTTTATGACATGAAGTGCCTCCAATTCCATCGCCACACCGTCATCGCCTCAGCTTCCATAAATATTCCTGCTTAACTTTGTATTTATTGTTCTTTATTTATCTTTATTTACATTATTTTTTTTTCTCACATTGAGGACATATCATATGTGTATGAATTTTGCATTTGTATCAATTGTGTGAGAATTTTACAATTGAGCTAGTTTTTGATTAGGTTGACATAGTGGGAATATTTTGTATGTAATGTGTGCATTATGTCAATGTGTCATTGGCAAGAATTGAAATGGTTACCTAGTGATAGTTTACCTTTTTGATTGATTAACAATAATAATTGTCTTTTTACAAGCCTATAGGTATATGAATAGGGTGTTAATATTTTGGTTGATATGTATATTTAAATCAAAGTAATTAAACATGAAAGGAACAAGTTAGTATGTTAGCACATTTTGAGTGATGGGTGTTTGAGGTTAAGTTAATTTCATAAGATTTGATGCCATTATACCATTATTGTATTGTTGCATGAATTTATGTTTATGTAATTAGGTTTTTTATTTGTTCATGTTTTTAGTTTTGCTTAAGGAAAAGCAAAGTTTTAAATGTGGGGATGTTGATATGTGTAAATTATACTATGTTTTGATAGGTGATTTAGTGTGTTTTTTAACTATTTCTTAGATGATTATCATATTTATATGCTTAGAATTATGTTATTCTTAGTGTTTGTATGTATTCTTAAGTGTTTGTTTTGTTTAGAGAAAGAATTATATGTTAATTCTATGTTTCAAGAGGTGTTTAATGTGTTTGTGAGTGTTTGAAATCAAGTAATTGAAGAATGAAGAAGATGGAATGTCAAAACCATACAATTTCTTTTATTAGCTGAGAACAATTCTCAAGTTACAAAACTAGTTTGAGAATTTAGGTCTAGTTAGCTTGTTAACATTAATGACGCTTCTCAACAACAGCTTGGTGCTAATCTTTTTTTGACAATCGAAAGCTTAAAAAAGTAAGTATTAGTTTATACCACAAAATTAAATAAACTAAGGATTTTAATAAATATTTGATTACTCCCACTATTTTGTCAAAATAATAACCTTTTCTTTTAAATCGATAAATTATTAAATCATTTCCTAGTAGGCTAGGACCCCATTCAAAATAAGTTAATCTTGAGTCACTCAACAAACCAACTCAATTTGAAAAAGTTAGATGACAACTTTATCAATCACATCTTATGTGACTCCTAGATCCATTAGTTGATAACTCATATTATTCCTAACTTTGCCTCTATATTCATATGATCATAAGTCACTTATCCAAATAATATAAATTTAGTTAATTAGAACTTATTAAATTAATATAGTTTGGCTTTGCTTGGCTCACCAACTAAAAACACCAAAAATATGCCTCTAAACCCCAATTCTGTCCTTATAATTCCATTCCTTCATAAGTAAAATAAGAAGAGATAAAGGCGAAGAGAAAATCCCTAACTTTTACCTTGATTTCCACCTAAGATTGGCTTGATTTTGTACATAAAAAATGCTAGGATGAAGAAGATGAAATGGAGAGGAGAAAAATTTGAACTTAGAATCAACAAAATATCATACATCTCTCCTCTCCATATCCCCATTCCAGAACTTTCAAGACTCACACATATGCTTAATTCCTATCAGACATACATGCTTTATTATTATTGTTCATTCATCCTTTAATCCAATTGGTCAATGTATTAATTTTAGAAAATTTGTATATTGATCCTTCTTCTTCCCTTACTTCCCACATTGGCCTACAATATTATCAATTAGTTTCATTCCCATATGTCTTAATTTTTTAATGGAATAAATTTCATGCAATTTGGTTAATTATTATGGGAATTATTCCCAAAACACTACAGATTGTTCGAAAATAGGGACAGTAGCCATAACTCAACTTCAAACTACAATTCAAAAACCTTAGATGCAATAAAACTTCAGTTCCTTCCTGAAAGTTTTATATCTATTTCTCTAGATTAATTTCCAATTGTAATTATCCATTTTGGAGGTATATAGACCAAGATATGGCCAAATTACAGAGGTATGTTCATGTCAAAACGAACAAATTACCCATTAACCCATGTCTTTTACATTAAGTACCATAATGTCTCTTACTAAGATGCACTTAATTCATTATGTTCACTTCTTAATACACCCTAGACATGCTATAATACTTCCAGGGTATATGTTGGGGCATTATAATCATACCCAGTCAATAGATGGTAAATTTTGGTTTAGATATTAGGTTTGAACCAATTAATTTAATAAAATATGAAACTTATTATGACTATTCTAATATGTTTCGGACTAACTGCTTGAATTATGAAAAGATTCATTTTGAAGCAATGATCAATATTACAATCAGATGAGACCTTTCCCTTGAATCAAAGTTCGGTAATCTTGACTTTTTTATTTTTAAATTCAGTTGATTTAATTTTTTTCATGTTAATTTTAGTTGATCATTTTCTTAATCAAGCCCTTTTTTTTATTTTATTGTTTGAAATTAAAAAACTACTGTTTAGTTCTTTAGGGATTCAACCTAGTTCCACGATTATTACAAAAAGTTTGGAGAATTAGAATTATTTTGGGGGCTTCGACAACTTGACCCAAATTTGGCGTTGTTGCCAGGGAACTATTTCAAGTTTCTTAGTTTCTTTGCATTTTTATTTATACAGTTAAAACTGACCTCTTATCTTGTATAACTCGTGCTTCTAAGATAGGTAAATTACATTATAATCTAGAAATTGAGATGATAATGCGTCGTTTGAGAAAAGAGACTAAGTAAGGAAGTGGACATTCATCTTCAGATGTGAAATTTGAAAGAGATCTAACAATTGGTGAAAATTCAAAATTTCAAGAAGTCGATGAAAAGATGGCAAACCTTAACTCGAGAATGTTGAGGGAGTTAACGACAACGAAGTTGAATTAACAACCTTTATGCATTCAATTTCTAGATGTTGAGGTAGATTTCGAATTGAAATCTGGTTTGATTCATTTACTGCCTATTTTTTGTGGTCTTGTAGGTGAAGATCCATATAAACACCTAAAGGAATTTCATGTTGTTTGCTTTAGAATGAAGCCATAAGGGTGATAGAAGAATAAATTAATCTCATGACCTTTGTGTTCTCTTTGAAAGATAAGGCAAAGAATTGGCTATATTATCTTCCACCTGGCTCAATAACAACTTGGAATGAGATCAAAATAATGTTTCTAGAGAAGTTTTTCCTGCACCAAGAGCATTGAATATCATAAATGAGAGATGTGGGATAAGACAAATTATAGGAGAAACATTATATGAATATTGGGAAAGGTTTAAGGAGCTATGTGCAAACTGTACAAATCATCAAATTCCCGACCAACTTCTTATTCAACACTTTTATGAAGGACTATTACCAATGGATCGAAGTATGGTTGATGTTGTTAGTACAGGAGTTCTGGTGAACAAAACATCTGAGGCAGTCAAACAATTAATGTCAATTATGCCTTAAAATTCTCAACAGTTTGGGACAAGGATCAATGAAGCTATTAAGCGTGTGAATGAGGTAAGTAACATGCACTTTGAGGATAAAATTCTGATTTAACTGCTCTAGTTCATCAAATGGTTGTAGGTCAACTGCAATTAGTAAAAGTGTACGGAATATGCTCATTTTCTGGACATCCTATGGATATATTCCCTACATTGCAACAAAACTCTCTTCAATAAGCTAACGCAATAGGAGGCTTTCCGGGTCAACCTCAACGAAAGTATAACCTTATTCTAATTACTACAATCCAGGATGGAGAGATCATCCAAATTTGAGCTATGGAGATCAAGGAAGCCAACAATGATATTAACCTCACATTTTTAAACAACCTCAAGCTCCTACATATGCTCAACCTTAATCTTCAATTTCAGGTATGTCTTTAGATGAAATTGTTAAGGCACTTGCTAATAATACTCAATAATTCAACAGGAAATAAGGGAAAGCCTTTAAAACTTAGGAAATCAGATCACTCAATTAGTCACCTCATAAAGTAAATTGGAAGCGCAAGTATCAGGGAAATTACCTACCCAAATAATGGTGAATCCTAAGGAGAATGTGAGTTCAATGACTTTGAGAAGTGGTAGGAAATTCAATATGGAACTTCTTTAGAAATGGATATAGAAAAGCATAATGATGGAGAAAAGATGGAAGAAATTCCAACTCAAAAATCAATAAAGGTAAAAAAAATTCATCTTCATTAATATCAATTAATGCATGTTTACCTTCTTTTCCTAACAGTTTGGCTAAACCAAAAGATGTGGATATGAAAGAGAGATCTTAGAAACTTTCAAAAAGGTAGAAATCAATATATCACTTTTGAAAGCCATCAAGCAAGTTCTGAAATATGCAAAATTCTTAAAGGAGTTATGCATATATAAAAGGAAGTTGAAGGATGAGGAGAGAATAATTTTGGGTAAGAATTTATTAGCTGTGATAAATAGAAAATTATCAAAAAAAAAAGAAAAGATCCAGGTATGTTTACACTTCTATGTTTTATTGGTAAAAGAAAAATTGAGAGTGCCATACTAGACTTAGGTGCATCTATTAATGTCATGCCTTACTTAATTTATCGAGATTTAAATCTGAATTCTTTTCAAGAAATTGATGTGATAATCCAACTAGCTGATCGTTTGTATGTGCGTCCTATTAGAGTTATTGAGGATGTTTTAGTCCAAGTTAATGATTTGGTATTTTCAGTAGATTTTTACATCTTGAAAATGGATGGAGATAGTGTGGAAAATTTGGATTCGATTTTATTGGGTAAGCCATTTATGATAATGGCTAAGATGATAATTGATGTGCACGAGGGTACTCTTTTTATAGAGTTTGATGGAGAAATTTTAAAGTTCAATATTTCTGAAGCAATGAAATACCAAAATGATTTTTCAATTTGTTTATCATATGGATATTGTGGATTCATTTATACATGATATGTTTAAAGAAGAGAGTGTTGAAGATAAGTTCGAGTGTAAGGCTAAATCGGAAGTGAATGAGCAAATTGATGAAACTTGTAAAGATGTAGAATCATTGTCAACAATGCTAATAGATTTAGAAACTTTAATTGATGAACTTACTATAACATACAAGAAAATCTTACCTTATGTTTTGTAAGCCTCGAAGATAGAATTAAAGGTGTTACCTGATCGCCCCAAGTATGTTTATTTAGGTGATGGAAAGTCATTACTTACAATCATTTCAAAAAGGTTGACTAAAGAACAAGAGGAAGGGTTAGTAGCACTACTTAAGGAGTACAAAACAACAATTACATAGAAGTTTAGGAAGAACCGGCCATGTCGAGCATAACGACGTTAAACAATTGTGCTTTTCAGGAGGCAACCCAAAATATGATTGTTTTATTTTATTTTATTTTGTTTTAGTTATATATAACTTGCATTCGATTGCTTTCAAAAAATAATTTTATTGGCCTAAAGGAAAAAGGAGGTCATAAAGTTCCAGACTGTTAAATCTCATAAAGTGAGACCTCACCTTATATAATTTAGTGTTTTGGATTGAAGACCTTAAAATTTCAGACTACTAAATCTCATAACGTAATATCTCGCGTTATGTAATTTAATGTTATAGAATTCCATATTACCAAATCTTTTAAGGCGAGAGCTCGCCTTAAGTGATTAAGTGTTCTGAAAATAAGAAGAAAAAAAAAGTTTTTTATTTTTTATTTAATTATTTATTTACTTAAACATTTTTCTTTTTTTAAAAAATAATTTTCATTATTGCAGGAAATTTGCAAACAAATTCTACATCCGCCCAGCGATGACATAACCTCAACGCAGCACTCCCAAAGCCTCCACTCATCCCAGCCACAACGTCTACCAATTAAAACCTATTGCTTGTTTCTTCTTTTGCAATCAAACTTAATTGTTAAATCAAGAAGATCAATATAACAGCCAAGTCCACAACGGCCCACCCAACATCCACTCACTATTAGCCCTCCTTTAACCTACCAGCCCAGAGCTCCACCAACTCACATCTCCATATATGAAGACAACAACAACTAGTACACCCATACATCATGCAGCTCTAGAGTCCCAAATGCACTAGCATGCCACACACCTACTCACGATAACACCACTAGCCAACAAAAATAGGCCCATAATAGCATGACTAAAACACCTTCATGCTCCCACTCATTTTTTATTAGTTTTAATCAAATTCTTTTGTTTTATTTTTAGTTTAATTTTAATTATTATTAAGTCATTTTTAACATATTTCTACAAAGTTTTTGTTTATCTTGTTTAATATTATGGAGAAAATGTTTGAAGTTATATCATAGGACTTGAAATAAAAATGAAACACTTAAAAGTGGATCCTAGGGCTTAAAAATAAAATATTAAGAATGAATTTCAGAGCTTAAAAATAAGATAAAATACAATAAAATAAGTAGAATGAATTTTAGGGCTTTGAAATGGAAAAAAATGCTAAGAGTGGTGCCATAGGATTTGAAATGAAATTGGTGTATCTAGAGCTAGGTTATAAGCTTAAGAAATAAAATGAAATAAGAGATTAAAAATGTGTTTAGAATTCTTAACTTAGTACCTAAGGCTTCAAATGGATTTTGGATTTAATTTAGAAGCGAGAAACTATAGGAAATTAGTGATTAGTACCTAGAGCTCAACTTAAGCTTTAGGGTTATAGGCTTATGGTTTGGACTTGATTTCATAGGTTTTATAGGCTTTTAGTTCAAACTTAATTAGCTTTTAGGTTTTGACCTATATGATTTTTCGATTCTATTTTTTGCTTACCTCTCTTCGATCAAGTGAATTCACCTTTCATATTATGCACAAACTTAAAAATTAAATAAATAAAAAATAAAATTACTTTTATGACCATTTTACTTATGGGCATATACTAAGTAATTAGGAACTAAGTATGGGACCCAATTATTTAGAAAAACATCACTTACCTAAAGATCTAAATGAAGTTTTATTTACTAATTTTGAAAACATGATTGTAATTATACGAGGAATAATATAAAATAAAGCATACAAATTATAATTAAAAAATCACATCATAAAAGGTGTAATAAAGTTAATTTATCGAGTTTAAATCTTGATATCCACTTTATTAGAGTTCATATAAAGACAATTTCTTTCTTATATTAATTCCAGGTTAAGTGTAAGATTTGATCTGTGATTATAGAGTTCAAAGTCTTCACTCTATTGGGATCAAAAGAGATAATAATCATACCATATGATGAGAACAATGATTAACAATAATTAGTTAAAAGTGTTTAGGAAAATTTAGCTTACTCATCCCATTTTTTCTCAATATAGTTATCAAAATATAAATTATAAAGGGGTTCAAATCCTTCTAGTCATCATTAACAAGTTATTATTTATTAGGGCTATTAAATCCCTTTACATGTAAACATAGAAAATTTATATCAAGATTTAGGAGATTATAAGGATAACACCTTATTATTCCTTTTAGATTTTCTCCTAGTCTTAATCTTGAAAACATATGAGGATTCCACATTAAGTGCGGTAAAAGATTTAATAACACCAACCGTAGACTCAGTTTAGTTGATAGATTCTTAGAGTTTATACTCTATATTAACTACAGACTCAAGAGAATCATACTCTACATTAATTAAAACTTTCTTAGCCTCCACAATAACGTCATCTGATTCTGAAGTAATAGATATAATTGATGAATTCATAACATTAATGGTATCACGAGCATTACAATCTAAAGGTTAAGAATTAGGTCGAACATGCTACAAAATTATAGAAGTAGAAGCTAAACCTCGTTCATTAGTAGAGTAGTCTAACTAATGAGAAACAAATGGAATATTTATTAGTTTAGGGACATAAATTAAATGATCATTAGCTAGAGTATTAAGTCCTATCAATTTAAAATAATCTAACAAACCTCCTCCTCCTTATTAGTCTCCATATCTTTCAAACATGAAAAAGTACCTTATATTTATATTACTGAATAGAAAAAGAAACTAACATCTATTTGTTTAACTTAATCTCCCCAAACTTATTCAACCATTAAAGTATGTATGAATACAAATGCTTCAAAAAGAAAATTTCAGATTTTCTATAAAATAATATGGTATGATATATGTATATTTTCATTACTCTATCACATCCTTATTGATTTAAGTATGCTTCTAGCTACAAATTTCTGACCATCAACTTGATAATCAATATCGTCCGTCATTAGATCAGAGTTATTAACTTTTTGTTGTAATGTTGGATTATGCTTATACTATATCTTCACTATAAGAACATGATGGTTGTACCTTTTGTAACTAAACAACTTGATTATATTGTCTATCTAAAAGGTCTCTCATATCATTATACATTGCCTACACTTTCTTAAATTATTATTTCATTTCCTAAGAAAGAAGATCAAAATTTTCCTTATCTTCCTTAGGTGTTAAACCATCTTTAGAAGGCATACTGATAAGCTTCCTAATTAAAGAAACACTAATTTATACACATTTTTCTTAACTTATTTTACTTACTATATATATATATATAACTAATACAATATAAAGAATAATAATAATAAGATGATTGAAACAATTTTGATAACATCCTAGAAATAAGAAGACCTAACTAAGAATGGGAAAAAAAAAGAGAGAGACTTAAGAATGAATACTAATAATTAAGACTAACCTTTTGAATATAAAGAACCAAGAACCAAACATATAAAGGTAGAACTCTACAAAGTATAATCTTATACATTTTGGGTTTGTTTAGTAAAATATAAAGGATAAGAACCATCTCCTAATTTGGATCCAACTAAATAAACATCATAAATCTCTACATCTTGATGATGAAGTTTGTTCCCCGTTATATATGATTACATATGATTCATACTTAAGTTGAAAAACTAACAACTATTACTACTTTAACTAGGAACTCAGAAATACTAACACTACTTCAATTAGAACCTCAATATACTACTTTGATTAGTTTACTTGATTATTTTTTTGGTGAGTATCTATTAGTTGAACATTCCAAGAACTAGTTGTTATAGCAATTGGCTTAAACGAGGAATGAATATTTGAGTTTTTTGGGTACATATAGGCCATAATTGAATTATGGAAACATTTGGTGGTTTAGGAAGTTGCTAAGATCCTTGAGATAACAGAGAGTGCACTTAAGTGCATGTTCATAATACATAACATATAGTAAGCTCTAGTTTGTTGGTATAAGTAAGAAAAGGAGATTTTGAGTTATATTTTGGTATAAGCAAGAAAAGGAGATTTTGGGTTATATTTGGATATACTTATATAGCAATTAAGGAGAATTGTTAGGGAACAAATTGTTTGGGCTCGTTTTGATTTTAAACAATATTTGTATAGATTTTCTTTATTTATGTCAAAGTAAGACAATTTAGGTTTCTCTTCACCAGTCCCAAAGAAGATATTATATGGAAGATTTCTCTTACCTATTGAAACAAGAAGATAGTGATTTCTTAATGAAGCTTAAGGAGTAGTCATAGGCTAATGATTGTTTGATGTAGTTATAATTAATTTTTTATTATAATTTTATTATTACCTTATATGAATTTGTCTTACTTTAACACAAATAAAGAGAAAATCCTTTCCATCATTTATATGATGAGATTCAGACATATGTTCATACAGTTAGTGGTAAGGACTATAGTGGAAGGATTTTTGACTTATTTACAAACACATGCTATTTGCAATCTTCCACATCTAGTACAGCTGCATCTAGTAAGTAGGTCACATTTAATAAGAGAGTCGTTCAACTTGAGAGTATAGTAGAGATGTTGGCAACTCAGTTGCAACAGTCGATGGAATACACAGCCCAGCTTCGTAATGAGGTGGATAAGTTGAAAGGGAGGAGCAATACCTCATCACAGTAGTTAGATCATTTGCCTTCACCAACTGCATAACTTAGATTTATGATGTTTTCGATACTTAAGTGAATGTAATTGATGTTTTGCTACTCTTAAGCATTTTTTATGAATTCTTAATTTACAATTATTTTCAAGATATTTATTACTGTACATTATTTTTTTACATTATATTATGAATCAAGATTATATTATTTAAAGAAATTAAATGTAGAAAAAGATAATAGATTATTAACAGAAAATTCGGGTAGGAAATGAGAAATGTTAGCTCTATAGGTAAATTTTTCGATGGAATTACAATATTTTGTAGGTAAATTACTGACGAATCACTATGTTTCGTAGGTAAATTACTGACAGAATGCTATATTCCGTAGGTAAATTACTGATGAAATGATATATTCCGTAGGTATATCATCTACGAAACAAAACTTGCCATCGATAAATTTATCTATGAATATTGTTGTTCTGTCACTAAAATTATCTATGAAAATTATGATTCCATAGGTAAAATTGTAACATCCCGTTACTGTTAGCATGGGTATTATGGTAATATTGGGTCAGACTGATAGGATTCACTGCACATACTGATTGAGCATGCTACTGGCCTCTAATTATAGAGGAACAGATTTATTGCATATGCATTTATTCATAGGTACATGCATTCATGATTTTCCGGCATTGGATTGTGAGCATGAACTGACTGGACTGACTGGATTGTGATTAAATGAGAAATTAGGAGTAATTGGGCTCGAATGACTGATTTAGAATAGTTTAAGTGTAATTGGTAATTGATAGTGGCTTATAGGAAATTTTTGGGAAATTCGGGAGAAAATGCCCGGATCGGAAATTTTCGAGTGACTGACCGATTGACCGTATGAGACTGAAAGGACTGTCCAATGGCAATGAAAAAATTAGAATTTTACTGATAGGAAATAAATATATTGAGCCATTGAAATTTTGAGACTGAAATTTGGACTGATTCGGAGACTTAGGTCTATAAATACCGGGTTTGAAATTTGGAGGAGAAGTTTTCGTAAGGCATTTACGAGTTCTTCTTCTCCCTTCTCCACGGTGGTTTCGATTTCTTCCTCTTGGTGAGTTTCTTCGATTTTCTCCTTATGGTTTCTCTTCATTGTGTCAGCCTAACCTGGCTATGGTGTTTGATGAAGGATTGAGAGATTTGAGGGTGTTAATCGTTGGTTTCAGAGGATTTTAGGGTTACGGTGAAATCTTGGAGAAATCGTCGATTGGTAAGTATTTTTGTGTTTAATGTTGATTATTATGGTTGTTACATGAATTTATAGCATTGATTGGGGTAGATTGAGTAGTTGAGAGTATTAATGGAGGTTTTAATGGCTTTAATGGCGGAAAGCGATCGGAGAAGACGATCGGACCGCCGTACGTCGCGACGAGCACAGAAGCGTTAGGGCTTCGT
>JANITW010000004.1:55711467-55729878 GCA_027564335.1 Erythroxylum williamsii | reverse complement strand
CTTTTCCTCTCTCTTCCTAATTTCAAAGGACGTGTCCTTTGGTCATGATATATAAGTTGCAAATAACTTATGAAATGAATCATTCTTAACCATTGAGAAAAATAGAATCGGAAGAAGACGAGAGGAAATAAACTCTTTCAAAACAATCAACTTTTAAACGAAGAAGCGATATGGATACGGGTACGCAAACTCGAATCGATCCGATAAATGTTTTACAAGAATAAGCAGCCAGACTTGGATATGAACAACCATGTTTGACTGAATGATTTCCAGTTACTTTCGTTAATTGAGAAAAGACTAAAAAGAAAGATTAGGGATGATAACTCGATTCAGGCTTTGATAAAATATTTCAAGTTGAGCAAGAAATCATATAACGTTTTACAGTTTGCGTTGGTACAAACGGAGCGTCTCAAGCAAAACAGACGTCAACCCCACAAGGTTTTGAAGAAACTCCAAGGGCAGAGCGGTACCAACGGCGACGTCATAGGCTTTTCAGGACATGGCAACTCAACGCATTGGGATCTTCCTCAACAAAAGCTACAAGCAGTTCTCCAATCACCTATGAAGCACGGACACGGCAAAATGGAGTCGTGCCCGTGTGTCCGACACGTGTCCGACACAGACACGCGTTGGACACGTGTCGGACACGTGTCCATATGTGTCATAATAAAAAAATCATTTTCATCGGCTCGGACACGCGCACCGACACAACTGGACGGCTTGGACACGGTTAAAAACGGCTCGGACACATCTTAATATAGCTTGTAACATTTTCATAAATTATTAAAAATTTTATTTAGTTGACACAGTAGTCTTCCTTATTAAGAAGATATAACTGTTAGAACTTCTCAAATTCCTCATGATTTTCCAACCGACGTCTCTCCTTGTTTTCTCAAATTCTTCTACAGTGGTTCCATTTGTTCTTCATATGACGCTAGCTTCCATTTGCTCCTTCACGTCTGTGCTGGTTCTTTATACAACGCTGTCTTCATAACGCCATTCAAGTTCGTTAACGTCATCCCTTCTTTGTGGTGCTGCAACGACTTTGGAACTAGCTTTTCCATCCAAAGTCGTTTCCATTACACACGATTTTCAGAGTCGTGTGTAATGGGAAACACAAGACTCTGAACCGTGTACAGAGTCGTGTGTTTTCGCGACTCTGTAGTTAAAAACTTACAATACTTATTAATTCCTCTGATTAATAAGTATTGTAAGCTTCTAGTGCGTCAATGATGTTTGCCTTCCACTGTAGCATTATCCTCCCTGAGAAAATAAGCTTTAATTGGCGTGGAACTGAAAAATCTTGGTGCAAAATCCTTGTCTTAGAAGAATTGTTCTATATTGGGAATATTAACCGATATTTGTTAGAACACTAGGCTTTGATTGGGTCAATTCTTTGTTCTATCTTCTATTTGTTAACGTAACAAAGACCAAAATCTAAAAATAGAATATAACAGAAGCCATATTTGTGTTGGTCATAGAAAAAGAAATCGAGTTTTATGTTGCCTAATCTTTTTGGTGAGTGTTTAGTTGTTGTTTTGCAATGCAATATTGATGATTTCATGGTTGGAATGCAATGCAATATGGTTGTTTTTTTCTTAATTCTAAATTTTATAATATATATATATGCCGTGTCCGTGTCCACAAAATTTTAGAGGTTGGTGTGTCCCCATGTCCGTGTCCGTGTCGTGTCCCATGTCCGTGTCCGTGTCTGTGCTTCTTAGCTTGTTATTTGATCTCTCAATGTACTTGGTTTGCATCTTCACTCTGTGTTAGGTTACCCAGAAAATGTATTACAAAACAAACAAAGCCACAAAAAGTAAGGAACAAATCATTACTTGGTTATTTACCAAAGAGAGAGAGATAGACTCTATTCATAATGGAAGAACAAGAAGGAGAAGAAGCAAAAGCAGAGAATGTCGACGACAGACTAGCCGGAGACATAGCACGAGAGAATGCAAGAGTTTTTGCAGGAAGAACAAAGAAATTTGTTGCAGGTGGGGGGAAGTGGGCCTATTTCAGGTGAGTTAAAACAAAACGAATTTACAGATAGATTTTAACGACGGAAAACCTAAAACTTTATTATCCTGCCAACAATTCTCGCCTTATTTACTGATGGTAATTTCATTCCGTCGTTAATTAATTCCCCTCCATATTTAGCGACGGATATTTCTACCTCCACTAAAATCAAATAGGAAAAAATTACCTGCGAAGTTTACCGATGGAAATTTTTTGTCGGCAAACTCAAAACTTATTTACGGACGAAAATTTGATTCCGTCCCTAAATTCTGTCGCAAATTGATTTCTCTCTGTATTTAGCGATGGATATTTCTACCGCCATTAAATGAAATTTTTGCCGACAATTTTTTTGACGAAAATATTATTTCCGTCAGTAATTTGTAGCGGTTTCTTTTCCGTCCGTACGTTTTCGTCACTAATTCCTGCTTTTCTTGTAGTGGTTGTAGCATGCACGATATCACTTTTAATAATTGTCCGGATTTCTTTAACATCAGAGAACCAATCTATTATGAGCTAACTATGAGTTTATACATAAGAAATTTTCTGGTTTTAAAATGGTGTTTCAATTTTATATCAACTAATTTTGTTCACATATTTACGTGAATTTTATATTTAAATGAAATTAATTAATACAAAATTAACTAGTTAATGAAAACAAAGTATCTGATCCTAAATTTATGTGCATAATGGAGGTTTATGACACCAAGGTGTCATTGGAGGACAACGCTGTCCTGAGATTCAGATTGGGAGACATAGACCATAGCCTTAGTTACAGCCAGTTTGGATTCTATGCCAACTTTTACATCATAGAGCACACACGGACCCTGATGCTAAGTTGGATTTCATTAGATTAGGACTAGTTTGACAGTGACTTGAGGCACTACCATCGTTTAATGGTTATCGTACATCCTTACCACACGATGAAATCTAAGGTTTTAAGGTTCCACTTCTTAAAGTTTACAAGCTTTTAATGTATTATCTTTTTATGAGAAGGGAGAGCATAAGAGTACTAAGCTGTAAATATGTCTTTTTAACGTGCTACATAAGTCAAAGAGGATCCACCTCAATATATTTTTCATACAGTCAGTTCACAGGTACCTACGTTAGGTCATCTTCAGGATCATTAGAAACTGGTAAGAGGGCTTCGAGTGCCAGTAGATGACCTCAATCTGACTGTAGTAGCTACCCTTACGCCTATCACGATGGAGACAAAGTATCAGCCCTATGAGCCTGAGCTAGATGGAGTGATGCTAGATGGTGCCGGAAATGAAAAGCTTATAGCACTAGCTGGAGTGGAGTGCATTGGAGATGAGGATTATAAAGTTCCAGTGGAGATTACCTCGCCAATAGGAGTGAAGACAACTATTCTAGCTACAGATAGGTTGATGACCATGATGATACGTAGACTATAAGTTCTTGGGAGACTAATAGAGAAGATTTCTTTTGATGATCCTTATGTTCCACCACTGATGCCTCCATGTGTTGACATTCACAAACGCATGTATTAAACACACGCAAAAATTCTAAATATCATATTCGTCTTTGCAATAATAGGTTGTAGTCAACCTAAAAGTTTTTTTTATTGAAGACATAAATGTCTTGTATCATTATTATTCTTGGATTATAATCAAATTTGTTATTTTAGTAAAAATGAAGAAAATAATAATTTTTTAACACATTATAATATGAATACATATGCCATACAGAAGGAACCTATAATAAACTTCACCGTTTAGGATTTGTTTGGGGGAAAAAAAAACAGTATCAACGCTACTAAAATTATCATCAACTAGTTAATTTTGTGAATGTTGTGATTAATCACAATTATACATCCAATAATAACTTATATAAAGATTTATTTCACTAATAGTGTTGGTTTAACTAGTAGGTCTGATAATCATCACTTTATCGTATTTAGAAACACATTAAGAATATAAAAATAGAGAAAAAGTTAGTATTTGTGCTTTTTTTTTTTGGTGATTATATCATATAAAATTAACATCATTTCTACAATAGTATTGGTCCAAATATATTCGTATGTAGCAAATTTAATAGTAGACAATGTGCACACACAAAAATATTAAGTAATAATAGAAGGAACTTTTTTATTCATTTTATCATCTTATTGTTTTGATCATCAAATTTCCTTCTATATTATCTCAATATTACTTTATTTTAGAGGAGACATTGAAATTTGGACAAAGGAACTTTGGAAAGTATATGTTTCTTAGCATAATCATAATTTTAATCAAGAATTTACACAACTAAAATTCGCTTTATCTGTTTGCCTTATTCTTCGTTTCTATATTATAATCTTAATGTTCAAGTGAGACACTGTGCATAAACAAAAACTTCGAGGAACGAGCGATGGAATTTTAGTAGGTTCATGTTACTACTTATCATAATCATAGTTTTGATAAATAAATAAAAAAATTTCGCTCTGATTATATCATGTCCTTTGGTGAGGCTGACACACATGTACAGCTCTTCAGTTCTACGCCACCATTACTAAAAATGGATTTAAGAAGTTATCATGAACTCTGTTCTCCGGAAACAGATCTTCTAGTCCACCTATGCTGTGCCCCTGTGCCACAAATGATCAGATCTTCTGATCCACCTATGCTATGCCCCCTGTGTCACAAATGATCCAAGCCATCCATTAGACACAGGGGGCACAGCATAAGTGGAACAGGACTTATGGGCCGTTTTTCGGAGGAAGAAGGGGGCTTGAAATTTTCTGTTCCACTTATGCTGTGCCCCTGTGCCACAAATGATCCAAGCCATCCATTAGACTCTAAGGTATGACGTAAAGTAGTGACGATAATGCTCAGGACTTATGGGCAAAGACAAAATTATACAAATGAAGCAAAGACGAAATTATTATTTGCGCCTAGGTGAGCGATTCCACCTTTTGAATACAAAGGTCTCCAGGTATGACCTTTTCATCTGCTAGGATTTAACCAATGAAAAGTTGACAGATAGCGCAATGAAAACTTTTCATTGCACATATGAACAATGAAAACTTTTCATTGCATGACAGATAGAGCAATGAATGCATTATACAAATGAAGCAAAGACGAAATTAAACTAGGTTTCGTAGTCCTGGTTAACAAAGCCTCAGTTTATTGAAGAATGATTTACTCCACAGATTTATTCAAAATAATAATCCGTCTAGCAGCTGTGCAAGTCTGGTTTACCAAAGAATGATTTAGTCCACAAAATTTCATCAATTTAGGAGATATAAAGTCCCATTCTATGCAAGTCGCCACAGCAAACGTCCCCATTCCCTCAAAACAAAAACCAACAAAAGTCAGCAGACCTCCACGACAGTGACGACTGGTATACAACAAGATTGGTGTGTCACAAAATCTTCAATTGAGGCCATCAAGAAAATATACAAGGATCTCACTTCTGGTCAGTGTACACAGCATCAACATCATCAAGCTCTAGTAATTTAGAAATAAGCTCTTTGTTCAATTCCATTGCCTCGTCATCTACCTGTAAACCCATCAGGGAAATGTTAACGTCGTTGCACTGAAACTAGAAAATAAAAGATACAAAATTATCAGATTTTGGACAAACTCTAGAAATTCTGAGTGCCTTTTCATCTACTAGGATTTAACCATAGGTAGATGCAAAAGATGGTGAATATCTGTATATTCTAATCTTGAGACAGAATAAGAACGAAGAAATGAAAAGGAAGTTGCATTATATAGTCTTGAGCTTGTACTGAAGCATGTGTGCTTTCGTATTCTTCCCTTACGAATACCTTTGTGCATTAATGTTGGGGAGAGTTTGTCAGGAGGTGGGCATTCTAGACAGTTTTAAGGAAATTTGGCAAAACGATCAATAACATTTTCAATACGTGGAACAAGAAGGTTTTCCCTTGCACCCTATCATATCCCAAGATCAAATAAGCAAAGCCACATGTTTAAAATCAGAACATAATTTAATACAGGTGCTCATAAGGAAATCAAGAAATCAAACTTCTAGCACTCACAACCAAGAAAAAAGGTTTTAAGGAAGCAAGATAAAGACAAATGATATGCAGATATACCTCAATAGCAGTTATGGGAAGAAGCTCAGAACCATTATCAGTCTCGAAGTTAATTCCTCTTTCACGCAGCCTAGATATTATTGTGGGATAGTTCTCGGCTGAACTCACCACTTTGTAGTAGCTATCCAACAAATGAAAGTTGATAAAACAGGATTAGAACTTTGCAGATATATATATACAATGCTAAATTAAAGAATTCATTAACTAGTGCAACAACATAAAATCAAACTTTCTGACAGGTAGTTAAACTTCAAAATGTAGACAACTAAACATCATTGAAGGAAGCAAGATACCTTTATGTTCACGAGCAACAAATTGACCAATATATACAATATTCATCTTACAGAAACAAGGGCTGATATTCATGTCTTCGAACCATGACTCAAGAAAAAATGCTTAACAATTGAACTTTTCCAATCTTTCCTGATCAGCCAGTGTGATTCATCAACTATAAAGGGACATTTAATCAACAAACTGCTATATTTATTAGATTAAAAAGTTTTACAGGAAATTCAAATTAAAACGAGTAATGTTAATTTAGTTATTCAAACATGTGATCCTTGAGCATCGAAATTTGTTACGATCCGTTCCAGGTGAGTAAGGACAACAGAACAAAGCACTACCAAGCAGTTTTGTGGGATACGACATATTTACAATGACATTTGGTAGAACATGGTGATACAAAAGTACAGTTGAACAGATAGGACACCAAAAATTTTAAAATGATCAAGGGAAGTAATTACCTTTCTGATCTATTGTCATGAGTATCATCTTCATATGTCGGAGGTTCAATAACATCATCAGCACCAGCATCTAAAGCAATAGTTAGTAGTTGATCTCTATCAGCATCTGTAACTTCTATATTCACAACCCTGGCACGTGTAAATTTGAATGTCACAGATCCTGGATCTGCCATTTTTGCTCCAAATTCTCTAACCACCTCTCTAACAGCTGCCACAGATCTAGTTATTTTATCTGTCAACACCTCCACTACCATACTAACACCCCCAAAACCATAAACCTGAAAGTGAAGCAAACTTCTTTTTAATCAACGAATCATTGTATGGAAACGTTATTAGATAAATACACTTAATCCAAAACAATTATTCCTTCTGTCCGAGCATCATTTGAAAGGATTGTGCTCATACAAACCTCATATGTTTTCTCAATATAGGCTTCTTGACCCTTCTCAGAAGCCCTCTTAATGTTGCGCTCCAAAATTTCCTTTGGCACATCAAGCTCCTTTGCTTTCTCAAGCACAGCAGCCAATAGTATATTTGATGTTGGATTTGGACCTCCTTTCTTTATGCTAACCAAAAATAGAAAAGCAGAAACACTCATAAACGAACGCTAAGTTGATCAAGATATCTTTTCACTCAAATCACCTGTGTTTGAGTTTGACATGCAGCCAATTATTAGCCAGAACAGAATTTAAGAGCAATAAACTTACGCAGATACAACTTCCTTTCCAATCTTTGAGTGCAACTTAGCCTTCTTTGCATCCTGGCTCGTCTGTACGGGAGAAGGCCGGAAAGCATAGCTCAGAATATCACAAAAAGAAAAAGAAAAAAAAGAAAGAACATCTTCCAGATTATCTAAATTCATGATTCACAACTCCAACTTATTGATCTCAGGCACATGCAATGATATAGTCTAAATTCATAATTGAGAACTCCAACTTATTGATCCCAGGCACATGCAATGAGAAATGAACTTCGATAGCTAAATGGCATAATGCGTTTAATCAGTAAAGCCATCTCAGGAAACCAATAGCACATATCCAAGTCCAATTTGAATCTAATATACGAATACTCATTAAACCAACAAAAATATGTGAAAATGGATAAAAAAAACTTTGAATCCAGGAAAAATATAAAACGCCTTTTAATCTTAACAGAAGCTTCATTTAAGAAAACCTTGACATGAAGCTCTTAGGGAAATATTGAACCGATATATCCCATCAAAAGCTTTAAATAGAAAACAAGCATAGACCAATGTACATTTGGATCGTGCATTTTATCAAACACGCAGATGCCGTTAAAAGCAAAACATTGACAGGACAATTAAACATCGAAAACAACTGGACAAGGGCGATGAATGTTAACTAATTGAAATCTCAAAGAATCTGAGAGAATGCGATATATATAAATAAAGACCTTTCTTCCAGCGATTTTGCAAGAACGGCGGCCCATACAGACAGTAGGAAACGTCCATATCCTTCTTAGATTCATCTGATAATCACTCCGATTCTCTTTACACGGTGATAATAGAGAAAATGACGACAAAGAAGTACTAGAGAGCAATTCAACCCCTGAATCACGACAAAAGAAACAACCGTAGTGATAAAAACCTCCCGGAAACTAAAACTAACGCAGAACGTTCTTTGACCGACATACTTTGCACGGGAAACCGAATGGCTGGGAACTTTAAGTAGACACGATTAGAGAACCCGTAAAGCACTGCTGCACGTAATGAACTCATCGAAGAAGTTAGCTTTGGAATGGCAGCCATTAATTAGATACAATTCGCAGGAGTTTTTGCCGCTAAAAGTGTTTCCGGACTGTTGTAAGAAATAGGCATATATTTTGTTCTCTGGGACTTCACAAACATAACATAAAACTCCGTCACTGGCCCCACTAGACCTCTTAAATTCTATAAAGAGCATCTATGATTAGTAGAAGCTGAATTTATTCATGGTTATATCCATTTTGACAATATGTTCCGACAAGCTAGCCATGTAGTAACATCATATCTAGGACTGTTTCCAAGAAACCAAGGTATCCCATGCCATTGTTTCTCAGTCCTTTGAGTCTTATGGAACTTCCATGGCAGATTTGTTAGAAAACTTCCTTGAAGAAATTGCTCTATTCTCTCTATTTTCCTCCGGTCTGTAATTAGGAGAGCACCTACTAGCCATTCAAGTCCTCTCAAATAGATGCTCCAATTTTGATCAATTATGAGATCACTTACCTTGGCTTAGGGCTTTAGCATATATTTTAAGTTGGACAGGTCAGGATGCATCTATAGAGGACCCATATTATAAAAACCAAATGCTGGTGTTTTTTTATTGCATTTCACTTCCCAAAAGCTTCGGCCTTTTAGGTGTCAATGTGGATCCATTGGACCCATAAGTTTTCTTTATCAGTCAACAACTTTCAATTCTTTTAGTGAGCAGAGTTATTGAAGACGCCTAGCTTAAATTGATCCCAAGACCACCTTTCTTGTTGGAACAACATATATCTTCCTATGATATATTTACACCTAAGTTTTTATATGGATCACCATTCCATAGAAAGTTTTGTTGGCGTGAGCAATCAAAGGAGGAAAAAGCTGTTGTCAACTTTGACAGATTATGTAAATGATTTGTTTACTTATTTGTAATTAATTGTCTTAGGTTTAGGCTATAAAATAGGATCGTGTTGTATCACAATTAGTATAAAGATGTAGGCTGTAATTGCTTGAATGAAATACAGAATTATTCTCCATTACCTTTTCCATATGGTATCAGAGCCACACCTTACATAGAAACAGAGCAACACCTTACGTAAAAACAGAGCAATACCTAACGCTGTAATCGTTTGCAGTCATGTCTGGACAAGACCTTTCTTCTTCTATCATTCCTCATGAATCTCGAATCATTGTTCAAGACAATACCCCCTTTCCATCTGGAATCATCTTAGATGATACGAATTATCCGTTATGGTCGCAACTTATGGAGATGCGTATTGGAGCTCGAAACAAATCAGGATTCCTTACAGGTACAACACCAAAACCACCTGCAGGTGACAGGCAATTGGAAACTTGGCTGATTGATAATAACCGAGTTAAGAGTTGGCTTATTGATTCTATGAGTCCACTCTTGATGCAACGATTCATCCGTCTTCAAACAGCCAAAGAAATATGGGAAGCTGTTGCAAAGACGTTTTATGACGGCTCAGATGAAACACAACTTTTTGAACTAAATAGGAGATCGTTTACCACTCACCAAAATGGTAGACCCTTATCTTTATATTACAATGAACTGATTGGCATATTTCAGGAAATTGATGCTCGTGTTCAGACACAAGAAGATAATGCTGCTATAATCATAACGCTGCATAAGTATGTAACCCGACTTCGAGTGCATATATTTTTGGCTGGCCTTGACCCAGAATTCAATCAAGCAAGAAGTGAAGTTTTGAGAAAAGATCCACCTCTTGATCTTGAGTCATGTTATGCATATGTTCGCAAAGATCACAATCAAAGGCAAACTATGGAGGAACCTAAGGTTCAGTCGGACGGTATGGTTCACTTGACTACCCGCATACGCTCTACAAATTCCCAACAAATTACTAAAGGAAAAAAATCTGGCACCAAAGGAAATAACTATAGTTGCACTCATTGTGGTGAGGAGGGACATTCCAAACAACGTTGCTATGAAATTATTGGGTATCCAGAATGGTGGGATTTTACAAAGAAACCCCGAAAGAAAATTGGACAAGCTGCTGTTACTACCACAACAGATGAGGAAATGGCTGCATCTACGTCAAATACAGTTGCAGCACATGTTACCAAGGCTGATAATCCAGGTCTGTCCAACACTTATCTTGCTATGAATGATGCATGGATTATTGATACAGGTGCTACGGACCATATGACAAACGATTCTACCCATCTTTCATCTATTCGTTCTTCAACTCAACCTCATATTATCACTGCTAATGGAGGAGTTGCACCTATTATTGGCGAAGGATCAGTACATATGTCAAATTCCATTAATCTTGATACTGTGCTAGTAGTTCCTTCCCTTTCTTCCAACCTTTTATCTGTTAGCAAAATCACAAAAGCTTTGAATTGTATTGCAATTTTTTGGCCTGATAAATGTGTTTTTCAGGATATTGCAACACAACGGACTCTTGGCTATGGTATTAGACAAGGAAATTTGTACTATCTTGACTTGGTCACTTCAAACAATCAAACACAGGGTCAAGCAAATAATACTGGAGGGGGTCAAGGAAACAAGGATATGGTGTGGTTATGGCATCGTCGCCTTGGTCATCTATCGTTTAATTATCTTCGCAAATTGAAACCAAGTTTATTTTTACATACAAATTCTAAGTTTAATTGTGACATTTGTGAGATGGCAAAGAGCCATCGGATTTCCTATCTACCTAGTTATAATAAGAGTACTACACCTTTTATGACTATCCACTCTGATGTTTGGGGACCTGCTAAAATCCCTACATTATCTGGTGCTCGTTATTTTGTGACATTTATTGATGAGTGTACTCGAATGATTTGGATCTCTCTTCTGCGAAACAAGGGCGATGTTTGTTCTATTTTTCAGGATCTATATCGAATGGTGACTTCTCAGTATCAATGCCGAATTAAAGTTCTTCAATCTGACAATGGTGGGGAGTATATAAATTCTAACATGGAGATTTTTTGTCGAGAAAATGGTATTCGACACCAAACTTCATGTACTGGTACACCGCAACAAAACGGTTTGGCAGAACGAAAGAATCGTCAAATTCTTGAGGTTGTTCGAGCTTCCTTATTTGGAATGAAAGTGCCTCGGGAGTATTGGGGCGAAGCTGTTTGCTCCGCAGCATATCTTATTAATCGGACGCCATCACGAGTCATTGATTTCAAAACACCACATCAAAAACTCCACGAACTTGTCTCCACACCAATTGGTCCGAATCTTGAACCACGTGTGTTTGGTTGTACTGCATATGTACACCGGGTTACAGGTAAACTAGATCCACAAGCTGTCCGTTGCATTTTTGTTGGATACGCAGATTTCAAAAAAGGATATCGGTGTTATGATCCTAATGAAAACAAAATGTATGTGACCCGAGATGTTACATTCCATGAAGATATTCCTTTTTTTGGTGGTCATGAGTGCTCTCTTCAGGGGGAGACAACACTTAATTTAGAAGACAACACTCATGAATTTTTTCAGGAACAAGCAAAAATTGATATACAACCAGATGTTGAACTTTCAAATATCGACACACATCCTGGCTTTGTACCTCCTGAGAGTATTGATGGCACTCATGAGAATCAAGATAGTACAATTTCCCAAGTCACACCAACGGCTATAGAAATTCCGAATGTGTCTCCTCAGGTAACATTATTACCTTCATCTCCTTTAATACATGATTCAACTCCTCTTAAAGCTGAACCAAGATATCCGATTAGGATAAACAGAGGAATTCCAAAAATTCAATATGATCCTGATTTTAAAGCTAAGACTAAATACCCCATTAACAATTATACCTCCTCCCATCGTTTGTCAAAGTCTCATGCACTTACTGTAAATCAGTTATCTCCTGTATCTATTCCAAGTAATGTGCAGGAAGCATTGGGGGATTCAAAATGGAAGAAAGCTATGAATGATGAAATGGAAGCCTTACAGAAAAATCACACATGGGAACTTGTATCGCTACCCTTAGGGAAGAAAACAGTAGGGTGCAAGTGGATTTTTACAGTCAAACTCAATCCAAATGGAAACATAGATCGCTACAAGGCAAGACTTGTTGCTAAAGGGTACACACAGAAGTATGGAATTGATTATGGGGATACATTTGCTCCGGTAGCAAAAATAAATACCATACGAGTTCTTATTTCCATAGCAGCAAATCAAGATTGGCCGCTGCGACAATTTGATGTTAAAAATGCATTTCTTAATGGAACTTTGGAAGAGGAAGTATACATGGATCCTCCTCCGGGCATAAACTGTGATGGCAAAGTATGCAAACTAAAAAGGGCCTTATACGGATTGAAGCAATCCCCTCGAGCATGGTTTGGAAGGCTCTCAACTTTCATGAAGAAGATTGGGTATAAACAAAGTGATGCTGATCATACTCTCTTCGTCAAACAAGAGTTAAAAAAGGTAACTGCTCTTATTGTGTATGTTGACGATATGGTTGTTACAGGAAATGACTTAAATGAGATAGCTACCCTCCAAGAAAGCCTTGCGACTGAGTTTGAACTTAAAGATCTTGGACACTTGAAATATTTCTTAGGCATTGAAGTTACAAGATCGAGCAATGGAATATCTCTTTGCCAGCGAAAGTATGTGCTAGATTTACTAGTAGAAACTGGGATGCTTAACTGTAAACCCGTTGAAACTCCCATTGAGATGAATCACAAGTTAGCCATTCAACAAGACCAAATTCCAACCAACAAGGAGAGGTATCAAAGATTAGTTGGGAGGCTAATATACTTATCGCATACACGTCCTGACATTGCGTATGCGGTAAGTATTGTAAGTCAATTCATGCATGCACCAAGTAAAGATCATATGGAGGCTGTTTACCGGATTCTGCGATACCTAAAATCTTCTCCAGGAAAGGGATTATTTTTTGCTAAAAATGGAGATCAAGAAATCAAGGGATATATAGATGCGGATTAGGCTGGAAGTCAAACTGATTGAAAGTCTACATCAGGGTATTTTATGTTTGTTGGAAGTAACTTGGTTACATGGCGAAGTAAAAAGCAAAAGGTTATAGCAAGATCAAGTGCAGAGGCAGAATTTCGTGGAATGACACAAGGTATCTGTGAATTGCTATGGATAAAACGTATTTTTACATGATCTTGGTATATTTCTGCCAAAACCTATGAAGTTATTATGTGATAACAAAGCAGCCATAGCAATTGCAAATAATCCTGTTCAACATGACAGAACCAAACATGTGGAAGTTGATCAGCACTTCATCAAGGACCATCTTGAAAAAGGTACAATTAGGCTTCCGTTTTTCACATCAAAAGATCAACTAGCAGATGTTCTAACAAAGGTAGTATCCAGCAAAGATTTTCAAAGCTCACTTAACAAGTTGGGAATGATTGACATATATTCACCAACTTGAGGGAGAGTGTTGGCGTGAGCAATCAAAGGAGGGAAAAGCTGTTGTCAACTTTGACAGATTATGTAAATGATTTGTTTAATTATTTGTAATTAATTGTCTTAGGTTTAGGCTATAAAATAGGATCGTGTTGTATCACAAATAGTATAAAGATGTAGACTGTAATCGCTTGAAAGATATACAGAATTATTCTCCATTACCTTTTCCATAAAATATGTCCTAAGGCCATATTTTCTAGATTGCCTCTTTTCCTCACAGTAGCATTAAAACCAATCATTTTTTAATGCTCCATGTGGATTTATGGGGGCCATATCCTACTGCTACTTATAATGGACATAAATACTTTATCACTATTGTGGATGACTTTTCTAGGTGAACTTGGGTGCATTTGTTGTCCAATAAGACTTCTTCTTTGCCTATTTTACAGTATTTTATTGCACATGTTGAAACACAATTCCATGCTTTTATATAGATCATAAGAAGTGGTAATGGTTTGGAGTTTTGTTCTAACCTTGCCACGACCTTTTATATTTCCAAAAGCATTTTATACCAAACATAATGTGTCCACACACCTCAACAGATTGGTACTATTGAGAGAAAGCACAGACATTTGTTGGAATATATAAGAGCCTTGTTCTTTCAAACCAACCTACCCATTGTTTATTGGGGTGAAGCACTTCTTACTGCTTACTACCTTATCAACAGATTCCCTCTATCTTCCCTACAAAATCGAACCCCTTTTGAACTCATTCATAACGTAGCACCTATTTATGGCCACTTAAGCTCTTTTGGTTGCTTATGTTATGCTTCTACACATTTTCTTCTCAAATCAAATTTTCTCCTACAATTGTACCCTGTGTTTTCCTTGGTTATCCGTTTGGCCAAAAGGCTTATAAGCTGTTGAATATGGAGACAAGGCAAGTTTTCACTAGTAGGGATGTCAAGTTTCATGAGCAACATTTCCCATTTCATTCCTTTTTTTCTTCCTCCATCAATTATGTTTTTCCTATTCCACCTCATGACTACTCTCACATTTTCATACCTTCCTCTACGGCTTCCATATCTTCTCTTTCTACCCCTAATGCTATTGACTATATCTTTCCGCCTTTACATCATACCTCTTCTCCTCCTCCTCCTCCTTCTCCACCTTCCTCATCTTCTTCGTTACCTTCTTCCTCTCCTTCTCCTCCTTTAATCCCTCCTGTCTTACGAAGGTCCACCAGGGTTACTAAACCACCTGGTTACTTAACCAAATATGTGTGCAATGCTAGTACTGCTTCCTCTATGCTTATGCCTTGTCCACTTATTTCTTTTACTGATTTACCTTCTTCATAACAACATAACCTTACCACTTTTGCCACTTACACTGAATTTACGTCCTATCATGAGGCTGTTAATGATCCACATTGGGTTGATGCAATGAATAAGGAGATTATGGCTTTACAAGCAAATAATACTTAGTTGTTGATTGATTTACCACTAGGTACGAGGGCAATTGGAAATAAATGGGTGTATAAAGTGAAGCTTCAGTCCGATGGCACGTTGGAAAGCTACAAGGCCAGGCTAGTTATTCAGGGTAATCATCAGAAACTTGGTGTTTATTACACTGAGACTTTTTCTCCTGTGGTTAAGATGACCACTATCAGACGTGTTCTCGCATTGGTTGTCAGCAAACAGTGGACGGTTTATCAGCTTAATATCAATAATGCATTTCTTTATGGTGATTTACATGAAGAAGTGTACATGAAATGCCTCTTGGGGTTCCAAATCCTGAGAACAAAGTCTGTCATTTGATAAATTCGCTTTATGGGCTTAAACAGTCTAACCGCCAATGGTACTCTAAACTATCTACTGCTCTTTTGCATCTTGGTTTTGTGTCCTCAAAATATGAATATAGTTTGTTCATTAAAAGATCCTCAACGCATCTTACAATTGTTGCTATCTATGCAGATGATATTCTTGTCACTGGCTATGACTTGACTGAAATTGCAACTTTAAAGTCTTATCTTGATCAACAGTTCACCATCAAGGATTTGGGAGTTTTACACTATTTTTTAGGTCTTGAAATCTTGTATCTTCCGACTAGTCTTGTGTTTTCTCAGAAGAAATTTGCTCAGGATCTTTTACGTGATCAGAATATGCTTTCTTGTAAGCCTGCTCCTGCTCCTCTCCCTTTGCATCTTAAACTTGGTCCTACCAGTGGCACTCCCATTGTTGATCCCACCATCTACCGCACAATCATTGGGAAGCTGAATATTCTGACAAACACTCATCCGAATCTTTCATACACTGTTCAGACCCTCAGTCAATATATGCAATGTCCTCGCACGGATCATATAGATGCCTTGTTACACGTCCTTCGTTATGTTCGCGGTTCTTTGAGCAATGGTATTTTTTATTAGTTTTGGTTCTCTCCATCTTCATGCTTATTGCGACTCTGATTGGGCCTCTTGTCCTAATACTCGGCGTTCAATTTTTGGTTTTCTTGTTAAATATAGTGAATCCCCTCTGAGCTGGAAGTCGAAGAAGCAGACTACTGTTGCTCGGTCTTCGGCTGAAGCTGAATACAGGGCTATGTCCCAAGCCTCCGCTAAACTCACCTGGATTGTCCGCTTATTGAAGGAACTTGGGGTGAATTCTTTAACTGTTGTCACTTTGCATTGTGACAATCAATCGGCTATGCACATTGCAAAGAATCTTGTCTTTCATGAGAGGAACAAACATATAGAACTTGACTGCCATTTTACCAGGGAAAAGGTTTTGGAGGGGTTGTTGTAGCTTGCTTATTTACCTACCACGCATCAGATTGCTGATGTCTTGACCAAGATTTTGCTTTCGCCATAGTTTCATCGACTTTTGTCCAAGCTGGGGATGTTCAAATCACCTCCTCCAGCTTGAGGGGGGTGTTGGCACTCACTTTTTTTCCCGCCTGTTTTCTTTGTTTATATTTTTATTTTATTTTTGTGCTCCAGTTTAGATTGCCAGCTCAGCTTGTGCTAGGTAGCTTTCTTCTTCTTCGACGGTTAACTGACTATCGTAGCTCTATAAAGAGAGTTGACGATTCTTTTGTACAGGTTCGAGAAATAAGATTTTTTTTCCTCTCTATGATGTGAGAGTTTAACTTAGTTATTGTGTTCATCACTTTTCTCTTATAACCTTCAGAATTTATTATTGCTGACATTTGCAAGATATTATTTGTTGATATTATGATCATTTAATATTTTGTTTAATATGTGAACTTATAAATTAAGTCTCTTATATATGAATATTAAATTTTAATAAAAAAATTATGTTTTTAAAATTTGCACATTTACATATTACCGATTTATTGGCCCTTTTAATTACTTTACCCAAGGCTTGTAAAATGTTACGAACGGCCTTGGGTAAGTGGCTTGTAAATGTTCCTCTACAGTTGTAGAGATCTTTGATTATGAGTCTTCATAAGTCGTTCCTTTTCTTGGTAATATGCTCTCTTTTTTTTTATTACAAGGGAAATTAGAACATTAAAAAACTATGAAAACGGAACATTGCCGGAGACAGCGGAACGTAGACTGCGGAGGTGAGCCACCCCAGTCGCATCGTGAAGTAAAACGTCAGGAAGACACGATGGTGGAACCTGTATGGATTGGATCCCAGACCGAGAAACAACAGCTAGAGAGGCGAGGAGATCAGCACACCGGTTACCCTCGTGATGAATATGCTGGAGTCGGGCCTCCCACGACCGGTGTAATAATTCCCGGAGACCTGTCAACAAAAGAGAGCTGTCAGTTAATCTAGAAGAGGAAGGGGATAGGATATTGATAACCTCCAGGGAGTCCACCTCGACAATCACATGACAAAAACCAAGGTCCCATGCCACACCGAGTCCAGTGTGGACCCCCCACAGTTCTGCCTCCAGGGGGTACCGCGGCCAATATACTGTAGGAAACCGCCACACCAATGGCCTAGGCTATTCCTCAAAAGCCCCCCAGTGGCAATCCGGAGGGACCTAGCAATGGCAGTGCCATCGGTGTTGAGTTTAACCCACCCCGCTGGGGGTTTGACCCATCTCACCGGGTTACCGCGAGGAAGGCTCTGTTGCGAAAAAACCCAGATAGCGAGCGTGTGAGCTCGGAAGATCCAAAAGCTATACTCTAAGATAATGCAAACGCTATCGAGCGGCCAAGAAAAGTCGGTATCGAAAATGCTCGCATTTCTCTACTTCCAAAGAAACCAGCAGGCCACTCCAAAGACGAGTGCCCAGTCAAACTACTTAAACTGTAAGGGCTGATGGAGGTGGCGGCCTAGCCAAACCTCTGTACGAAGAAAAAAAAATCCCTACCGAGAATGTGAGGAGGGAATTGCTGCCAGAAATTTTGCACTTGGGGGCACTCCTGAAGGGCGTGGAGGGGTAGTCTCCTCCTGACCGCAAAAATGGCAACTACTGTCCAGAGTAAAGGAACGTGTCACCCGCTGTTGGTTTGTCAGTAACTTTTGTTGGGCCAG
>JANITW010000004.1:55696698-55707561 GCA_027564335.1 Erythroxylum williamsii | reverse complement strand
GGTAAGATGCAAACAATTATATATGTACCAATTAATATTGCTATTTGAAAAAAAATATTGCTATTTGAAAACGGATCAGGTATGGGTATCCATCGGTTCGGGTTTTTACTAGACCCATATCCAAATCCATATCCACATCTATTTTTTAACATCCATTTAAAATCCATTTACAATCCATTTTTTAACATCCATATCTATTTTTTAGGGTCGGGTAGTACGGATATGGATCGGGTTGAAAACCCATTGCCATCCCTACTTTCATCTAAAGTATTTGCATCACCTTCTACTGCATTAAAATAAATTACAAATTAGTAATGTATAAAATTATTCTCAATTGTAAACTTGTAATGTAGTATAATTTTAACTTAAATATAATCAAAATAAGATATGAACTGACCATCAGTAGATGTTCTTAATTTGTTCGTTGTGACAAATGGATTTTCTTCATAAATCGTCTTTTCAAGTTCATTATAATCGAGATCAGGCGATAGTTTTTCTTTTTGATTCAAAAATCAGTATGTTCAATACAATCAATATCAACTGGATCATATGTTCTCTTCTTACTAAACGATCTTAATACATAATAGAGAAATTATAAAATCAATAATAAAAATAAAACTATTTAAATAAAAACAAAACTATAAAATAGTAAAATACATGTTCTTCATTATCAGATTATAAGCAACGTAAATAAAGTTGTTAAATCTTTTATATTTTTTTAAAAATAATAACGAAACACGTGTAAAATTAACAATGTGCGTCGACTCATCAACTAATAGATTAAGATAATTATAATATATTATCAAATTTATAAATTTGGGCTGAGTTGAAAAATTAAGTATGGTTGATATATTAACAATATTTGATTGTATTATGTATATTTTATTGTAATTTTAAATAAATCATATTTAAAAAGAGCTAATTTCAATAATTTTAAATATTTAAAAGAATTTTAATGAACTAAGAGTATTAATATCTTGCCCTTTTATAAATATATACATACGAATTGTTGTGTATGAACAAGTTTCATTGTCATGGTCAAGGTTTTAAAAATTAGACCAGGTCAGACTGTCTGGTTCAACCGAAAAAGTTTGAACCGATCAGTTTTTATACATAGAAGTATTAGGTGAAATTGAACCGGATCACTGACCAATTCAAAATATTTTCGGTCCGACCAGATGGTCCAACCGGTTTTCAAAACCTTAGTTCCAAGTGACTAGTCTGGGCGACTCTTGAGCGACTAGGAGACTGACACTTAGGATGTTGTTGAAGCTTATTAGAGGCATAATGTACTGGTGGACATTAGAAGACGTTGCCACTGCCTATACTGCATGACAATGTCTGGCAACCGATATGGTTCTTCACTTGATTCGTTACTACTTTATTAGAGTTACACTTGCATTTAACTCAACTTCCTTCATGCTTTCATTGACTCCACCCCTTAGATGGGTGTAACTCTCTAGAACTTCCATTATTTAGATTTGGTTTTTTCTACCTTTTACCCATCAGACTACAACTTACACCTCTAGCTTAAATACTTTCATGCCTTCATGTTTATCATTGTTTGCACCCATTAGCTTACTATACCTCATTCAGATCCCTCATTCTCCATAAGGACTTCCTTTTATTCCAATGGATAATGAATTCCCCTTCCTAAATACCACCTTTCCCCAACCTACTACACCCTCCATCACCATAAACACTCCACCCATAAACACCAACTTCTCTAAGATAGCTATGAACACTCCACCCATAAACACCAACATCTCCAAGATAGCTGCGCCATCCACCATCTTGAACCTTTCATCCATAAACATCAACAATTCCTAGATAGCTATAAGCTTCACCACATCCAGCATTGTTGGTTCTTCTGTTGAGCAAAATGTAGAGATAAATCAAGTTTGAAAGACATGAGTTTAGGTGGCCAGAGATCCAAAGCTTGAGATGAAGCTAAAGCTCTTTCCACTGGGTGAGGTGGCAGACGAGCGAATTATATGTCCATTTACTGAGATTCTAAAGGCTAGTGAAAGTAGATGGACGTTGACCTTATTAGATTTTTTCTAGACTAAAGGGTTGCATTCCCTGCCATGAAGCAATGGGCTCAACTTCACTAAAAACAACAAAGACTATTAGCTGTATTTGTCAACAATGATGATGTTTATCTATTTAAAGTTGCTTCTCCTGAAGATGCTAAGAAGATCATACAAGTTGGTCTATGGCATGTGCTTAATAAGCCTTTACTTCTTTAGATTTGGAGGCCAAGTATCAAGCTTGAAGAGCTCAAACAAGAAAATATACCGATGTGATTCATGAAATACCATTAGAATATTGGACAATAAGTAGGTTGAGACACCTAGCAAGTTATGTTAGTAAGCCCATCTGAATGGATCAAACCAATGCTAAAACGAAAAGAATTAATTTTTCAAGAATGTATGTTCTTGTCACTGCTATGGTTGAATTACTTGAAGTAATACCTTTCATAAGGCTCAATAAAGAGTTGTAGCCTGTGGAAGATCAGCTCAAGGTATCTAATACATGGAAATCTTAACCTATGGTCAAGAAAACTTGGCAACCGACAGGTAAAATATTCCTAACATGGAAATCTTAACCTATGGTCAAGAAAACTTGGCAACCGACAGGTAAAATATTCCTAACATGTGACTTTTAGGAAATAATGGAGAATGAACAACCAAAATCAATCTCAAACATTAATGGTACCATGCAACTACAACGTAGTAGTAAAGCATAAGGGAAGATGTTGTGGCTGATTGTGTCAAGAAAGTTGCTGGCCATTTAATTTTGGAAATGGACATACAACCACCTAATTTAGCCATACCCAAAGAAAAATCAGCAACTAATTCTCTCCATAAAGAGAGTTATCATACCAATGGCAAGGGAGAGCTTAGTTCTTATATGGAAATAGTGTCTAAAGATCCTAATATAAAGGAATCTGGCACTTGTTCAATCAGACCTGGTGACATATTGATTGTGGATGGAGAGGAACAAATCAGGTCATGTGTGTCATAAAACATATTGAGACTATAATAACTATAACTAGTGTGGAAAATTTTAGTCCATTAGTTATAATTGGAGATGATAAAATGGTGTGTGAGTAGAACATCATGGAATTACCAATAGTGACAAATATTGTTAATCATTTAGGCCCAAAAGTTGATGTTGCTAACAATCAATGTGGCAATATAGGTCAACATTTTGAAACTGTGAATAAAAGGAATTACAATAGAAGACGACTCCAAACAGGGTACTAGATCAATGATAATTCTCTCATAGAATGTTAGGAGTGCTAATAATACCCCCAACAAGAAATTGCTCTTTAAGAAAAGGTTCAAGTGGCTAGTGTTTTGGAGATAAGAATCTTAAAGGGAAGTGATAACTTGCGTAAATATTTTCCAATTGGTTGGAAAGAGATCACTAATCACAATATACATACAAATGGAAGGATAGTTAGACTATATAATTCATCCATGGTTTTTACTTGCACAAGTTTTATGTCTATGCAATTGATAAATCTGGAAATTTTAGATAAATATTCAAATTAGCCCATCTGCATCTCCTTTGTGTATGCCTTTAATACATATTACTAGTGAAGTTTTTATGGAATCAGGTAAAGAACCTAGCATCCTCTATTATGATTTATTGGATTATCACAAGGGACTTTAATTCTATCTTGAAGTTTGAAAGGAAGAAGACCTTAGATCTACGACAATTCCATGTTCTGAGTTACAAATGCGTTGAAGAAGCCTATTTGGTTGATATTCTAACTGGTGTTAATTATTTCACATGGAGCACTAGACAGCATGGAGTGAATTTCATTTAAAAAAAGCTTGATAAAAGCTTAGCTAACATTCAATTGATAGTGAGGTACCCCCAATTGTTATTCTACTTATCTTACTAATAGTTTTTTAAATCACTCTCCTATTATTACTCATGTAGGTGAGATTTCTCTAAAGAGGCCTTTTTTATTCAACAACTTTTTATATGAGCTGGCAGATTTTGATGATGCTTTATGGAAAGCATTGAGGGCAAGGCTTTGGGGGACCAAGCAATATATCCTTTTCATAAAATTAAAGTTGATGAAGCTAGAAATAAGATGTTGTTCAGGAATAATATAGACAACATACATCATTTATTGATTACTGCAAAAGGCAATCTGGAGAGCATTCAACAATAAGTCCATACCAATCTTAGTTCTTCTCTTTTGCTAAAAATGGAAAATGTAGATATTTATAACTACTCTAAAGCTTTATGGTTTGATTACTCTCTCATTAAATAGATATCTAAACTCCAATGGATAAAATATGGTGATAGAAATACCTTGATGTTTCATAAATCAACCATTGGAAGGAAAGTTATCAATAGAATTGTCTCTCTTGAACTAGATATTATGTAGCTAAATTCATAGGATGAGCTACTATAAGGGGCTCTCAATTATTTTTCTGAATTCATCAATAAATATTTAGAAGCACATTCTTTAGTGCATCTTTTTAATGAATATTATAAGATGGTTTGTCCTCTCAAAACACTGATTTTCTCATTCAACCTATCATAATTGTGGAGATTGAGGAATCATTAAAGTCCTTTCATCCCAACAAAGCTCCTGGCCCTGATTGTTTTAAAATACATTTCTTTGTGAAGTCTCGTCCATTTACAAGGAATATGGTGAATGAAGCAATTTAGGAATTCTTTAACAATGGTTTCCTGTTGATATCCCTTAACAAAACTTAGAGAGCTCTGATACTTTTCTTATTATCGACTTATATCATGTTGTAACTCCATTTACGAGCTGATATCTAGGATCTTGTCCCACATGATTCAAAAAATTATTCCTGATCATATTGGTGACTACATCCCAGGTAGGGTAATTGGAGATAATGTACTGATACTTTAAGAGTTGATCAGATCTCTCTAAGAAAAATGGGAAAGCTAATTGTTGTATCAAAATTGACCTAAAAAATGCATATGACAGTATGGATTGGGAGTTTATAAAAAATATGCTATTTGTACTAAATTTTGAATGTCTATTTATATAGTAGATCTCTTAGTGTATTTCAGCACCTAGCTCAATGTTCTTATCAATGGCCAGCCTATAAAAATGTTCACAAGCTCAAAAGGGACAAGGTGATCTTATCTTACCGTATCTTTTCGGTTTGGTAATGGAGACACTTAACTTGTTACTTCAAAAGATGGTGAAAGGTACCAAAGGATTTAAATTTCATTCCAAATGCAGGAGAATGTGATTAACTCACTTGTGCTTTATTGATGTTGCTTTCTAAAGCTGATCCTAATTCTGTATAGGTACTTATAAAAAGTCTTAAAATTTTTAGCAAGATGTCAAGTCTTGTTATTAATTGCTCAATGAGTGGTTTACTCTTATCTCATAAGGTGTCCAATCTAGAAGCAACCTTACCCACCATTTTGGGAATTTCTATACATCAACTTCCTTTTATGTATCTTGGTATACCTATGACTGATGCTAAGATGAGTGTCAGGGATTTTGTTTACATTATTGAAAAAATCAAAGTTAAAATTGCTTCTTAAAGATTTAGAAAACTTTCTTTAGTTGGTAAAGCGCAGCTCAACATATCTATTTTGAATTCCATCAGTGTGTATTGGGCAGCACATATTACTTTTCCTATCAAAGTCGTAAAAACTATTGACAGGATCCTAAATAGATTCTTGCGGTCTGGTGGCAAAGCGAAGATGAAGTAGAAAGACATTTGTATTCTTAGAAAGCAAAGAGGCCTTGGAATTTTTTCTCTACAATCACTCAATGATGTTCCACTTATGAAGAGACTATGGAGGTTACTTACAGATAAGCAAACTTTGTGGTGCAGGTGGATCCATACTTATTTTATGAAAAATGGGTACTTGTGGCACTTCAAAGCTGATTCTCTTGCTTATACTACATCCAAACTTTTCTTACTTTATACGAGGATTGTATAATATAGAGAAATAATGCTGACGGAAGATTCACTAATTCTTCTTGTAGAAAGGTCATTGTAGGTGACTTACCAACACCTTATTAGATGGATTTCATTTGGTTTGATCATCATCATCCTCTTACCTTTACAACCGTGTGGGTGGCTATATTGAACAAGCTACTAACTCTTGGTAGAAATGCAAAATTCTATCATGGTTAAAAATTTTCTTAGAATTGTTTATATTTAGATAATTATAATAAATTTGATGGCATAACTATTAAGTATATCCCTCACATTTGAGATGTACATTATTATCAATAAACCAACTATGCAAAAATAATAAAAATAATGGAAAGGATATTGGAATAACTGGTACTCATATAGAAATAAAAATTGTTAGCCTTATCCAATGTGACCAATACTTGTCCCAAGCTAGTGAAATATAATCTTTACTCTAGTGCATGGGGTGATGTTGCCTTTATAACTCACATAAATCTGTAAAGTCTCAAGTCAAATAAGATAATATTGATCTAATAGTTAATGAACTTCAAAATAAACTTAAAACCATAAGTTTTAAAATTATGAAAATAAAATAAAACTACTATTAAGATCTTTAAAACTATCAAATTGAAACAAAAACCTAAATATTATGTTGTCTCCTAACAAGCATTTCTTTATGCGTCTTTTAGATAGAATTTTTCACAAGTCATTCATTCATTATAGATCTATAACCAAGGTGTTGTTTCCACTTTTTATCAAAATTTAGGACTCTTTAGCTTCCTTATATTTTAGAAGGTGTGGATTGCAATATTTACCATTATTCTCTTTGTAGGATGTAGGAGTACTCTACACTTAAATTAACTATCAATAACTCCTCGAGCTTCTTATTATTACAAAGAAAATCCTTTGAGTATTTTTATACTTCAGCATTTACAAAACAGCTTCAAAAAAGTTATCTTAGTATGTAATTGTTTAAGAAGTCCTAAAAACTTACCTAACTATCCTCCTTTCTTTTTATCTCAAGTCTATTCAGTTATGGAATTATGGGTTCATCCTCTTTGACCACTTCCATCTTTGACTCCTCCTCTTTATTTTCCTTCTTATATTACATAGCAACCTTCTACTTCTTTTCTTTCTCTTTCTCTTTCTCTTTCTCTTTCTCTTTAACTTACAACTCCTTTTTACTCCTCAAATTTATCATATCCACTTATTCCCTTAAAGTTAGCTTGATGTAGTTAGGCACTTTACAGATAAGTTTAACGAGTTGTTTACTCTAAGTTTCCATGTTTTAAAGAGACTCTTCAGTCCTCTAGAAGTAAGTTTAAATGTAGTAATAAATGTCATTACAAGCTTCTCAAGACTTGTCTTTCCCGATTGCTACTATTGCTGCTAAAATTTGAGTTTAGCTTAATTGTTCCATGAATAGGTAAAATGGTTTCTCCATCCAGATTATAAGTGTCACTATATGAGATATTTTATGACTAGCTTCTTATAAAATAAGGTTACTCATTTGGTTGCCATACATTGTAAGACATTTGATATTCAAGATTGGGGGTGCCCATCACTTTAAATACCATAGCATATCACCAATACTGGTTAAGCTACCAAATATAGATTATCCTGTCTCCCACTCCAATTCTCCAATCTTGTCATAAGCAAATATATAGTAGAATCCCTCATCGAAAATGTTCATTCCATCCGACCATTGTGTTTAGAGGCAATAATATTAAATAGTCAAATCCTGAAATTTATCCACAAACACAAAATTAAAAAAGAGTATTATACAAATAATTAAATGTAAAAAAACAAAAAAAGAGTAACATTTCTAAATTAATAAAAATAAATAATAAAAAAAGATTATTAGATTAATAAAAATAAGGATTTCCTAATATTTTAGTCCTCAACAATAACACAATGAACGTTATGTGATCAACATAAATGAAACATTAAAATAATACTAAAAGAAATAACTAAGTGTACTTATCGTTTCATATAATAGAGTTTAGTGAGTTGAGTGTTGATATCAAAGGACCACAACTAATATTTCTAAACAAAAATGAATGTTTAATTCAAAAAGTATTGAAACTAAAATAACGAATAAGGATAATCATTTAAGGATATATATATGAATTCAAAAAACCAAGTATATAGATAAGATCTAGCTGAAAATTTTTATTAGAACTTTCTTATGCTTGAATTTATCTTAATTTAGTGATTAATTTTAGTTTCTTAGATCGATAGGAATTCCAAAGTTATAATTAAACTCCTTGTCAAAACATACAGACCATATCCTTAAGTATTTTGACCAAAGTTTTATTAAATCAAAACCACCTAAGAACACATTAATTCATTTTATAATTCCTATGATAGATTTTGCTCTAACTCGGAAGAATTATATGATACTATATATAGGATCCCATTCAAGCCTTACCACTCTTGTTATGATCTAATTAAATTTTTTTGACCAAAAGTTTTATCAAATCAAAATCACCTAAGATCTTATATATGAAATTCTACATTAAATATTCTACAATTGTTACTTCAATTCAACATAATACATAAGTATAAACAATTTTCAAAAAAATTGGAATCTTTTATTAAATAAAAGAAATCAATTCAAAGCAATAATCCTATAGTTCATTCCATATAAATCTATATTCTAATTTAGTTCATGATAAAGTAAAGAAAACCAACAATGAACAATAAGGAAAACAAATAAAAGAATGAATTTTCATAGCTCTTGGTTCTTGATGTTCTTTATGGAATAGTTGAACTTTTCTCTGAAGTTGCTTCTTTATTGTTGTGTTCTTAAATCTTCTTTGGCCTTATGACTAATTTATGGTCCTCCCAAATGTTACTCCTTTTCTACCATTCCCTTTTCCTTTTTATTACAAAGCCCTAAAAAAAATTTCAAACACAAGTTAAACTCAGGATTATATAGGTCTCTATATCATTTTACACCTCTATTGACTTCTTTTTCATAAGAGTTACTACCAACACAGGTCTAGCATAGTCCTTACTGGTCATATATTTCTACTAGATGAAAACAAAAAGAAATATAATAAACCAGTGTAGAATATGGATTGAAAATAGTTCCTTATTTGACTTGTGTTCTTGAATATGGGTTCTTATTTCTCCTATGTCAAATATGGTTCCCTATTGCCTCACGCTACCAAACATAAGTCCCTGTTATGGTGCTATATTTTGGGTCCTTCCTTTAAAATCATGTCAAAGTCACTCCAACTCAACTCAAACTTGGCCTAATTTATTCCTTCTTTATTATACAATTGAAAAAAGCCTTGTAAAAAATATAAACCAAATTAAAGATCACATCTTATACAAGTCATTAAAACACAAGCTAAATACTCTTAAATTCATACCAAAAACATAAAGTAATTAGCACTTGTCACTTGCTCTACAACAATTTTCTCCTTCAAATCAACATCTTGAAAAATATATATCTTTACATTTGTGTGGTTCATATGCATATTCAAACTAACTACTAACATCATCAAAATCCTTATATAAGTGTATCTAACCATTAGGGACAAGATTTTATTATAATCAATTTCCTTCCATTGTTCATACTTTTTAACTATTAATATAGCCTTAAACTTTTTCTCTTCTTTTTGTACTACTAGTTGCTCCCTCTTGTATTCTCACTTGCATCCTATAAGCTTTCTTTCTCTTTGGGTAGTTACACCGGCTCAAATGTCTAGTTCTTAATAAAGACTCCACCTCTTCTACTATGGATCCCATCCATATATTCTTCTCCTAATTATTTAGTCATTTTGACTTAACAATCTCCCCCTTTTTATGATAACAAATAATCATAGAAAAAAATTCTTATCTTCCATCTTCTGTTCTTTTCTCCTTTTCTTTTCTTGTTCTCCCCCTATCTTTGTCATTTCTTCTTCTTCTTCTTCTTTCTCCCTCTATTTGTTATTGATAAAAAAAAAAACATGATCGCAGATGCTTCATAACTTCAGAAAACATTTTTCTCATGTTAATGCGAAGTGACTTGATATCTTATCGAATATCCGCTACTTCTTTATACAAGTCACCCACAAAAGCACATAGATAATCAACTTGCTCTTCAATATCTTCATTAGGCTTATGTTGTATGACTTTAACACCAACAGTCGTAGTATATGCATTTGAAGATATAACATCTGGTTCAATTATTGTAATGGTAGGAGGTTAAACAGATAGGTTAAGTTCTGAAAGATCAAGATCATCAGGGCCAGCTAGTCTTGGAACTTGTCTTCCCAAAAGGTGTAGAACATCACCAAATGAAGACACAGTTGATAAAGGTCTAATGTGCATAATGAGATGCACAAAGGACTCTACTGAGTAGCTTCAGTCTCCAACCTTAATGGATCTGTACGACCCTTTTG
Organism: Erythroxylum williamsii; assembly: GCA_027564335.1. Classification (NCBI taxonomy): domain Eukaryota; kingdom Viridiplantae; phylum Streptophyta; class Magnoliopsida; order Malpighiales; family Erythroxylaceae; genus Erythroxylum; species Erythroxylum williamsii. The sequence continues at coordinate 55,697,222 of JANITW010000004.1, read as the reverse complement.
AAAATCTTCCACCTACTTGAAAAGAATCTTCAGTGGTTTGCTGACGACAATTACTTCTTGACGCCGTTGAAATGAAGTGGGAAACATAAGTTTCAATCTGCTGGACTGTATGGCATGCTTCATCAATGTTTCTCACTTCAGCTTCAATCTATTCATCTGTCAGATCATTTATCTTTTCAGGATACATTTTCTTCTTCCCTTTATCCTCATTGCGAACAATAAAAGGTCGAGGTTGAATATCAAGCACAACCTTGATCACAGTTGTCTTTATGATTGGAAAAATAGTGTACTTCTGCTTTGTTATCTGTGTGGGGTATGGTCTGGTTCCTTCATCCTTCAGAACATTATTCATACTTTTCTCGTCCTCATTCAATAGATGCATAGTACTACTATTTACCAATATTGTAGCGCCCCCTTACCATAGGGTATCCACCGGAACGCCCGTAAGTCATTCCGATAAATATCCCACGACAAGAGACCACTACTGACAACAACCTACTACACTCCTCATGGCATCACAATCA
>JANITW010000004.1:55604378-55617419 GCA_027564335.1 Erythroxylum williamsii | reverse complement strand
TATAAATAATATTAATAATAATAAACATAACTGAAATATCCAAAAGGAACTTAATAGTAATAATAATAATAATAATGATAATTATTATTTTAAGAATAAGCAAAAAATCAGATTTAAGAATAAGAATAAGAATAAGAATAGAAATAATAATAATACTAATAATAATTATAGTGGTATAATATTTATCCTCCTTATTTTAAAAATAAGCAAAAACTGAGATTTTCAAAACAGTAAAATTTTGTCTAAGAAGGAAAGCTTAATCTGTCGTAAACTCCAACGCCGGCTTTGAATATGGCTTGTAAACATCGTCAACCACAGGGTCCCACATTAAGTCAGTGTATTTAAGGCTGTTTTGTAATTTTTGTAAGGAAAACGGCGTCGTTTCTATTTTAGACAGAATAAGACAGGGAAGGATTAGACAGAGGATCCGGACTCAACAAAGTGAGTGATTTTGTGCATTTGAGAGGAGAGAGTGACAAATGTGTTATGTTAAAACGGCGTTGTCTCAATTTTATCATGAGACCATATCGTTATAATAATCAGAATCAATTCTGTTAATTACACTAACATGTTTAATTAATAAGAGCCCTTTAAACACATAACAATGTCTTATCAACAAATATAAGAACGAAATTAACGTCAAAATAAAAAAAATTTGAAAGTTTGAATATTTTATCAATACTTTATAAATTTTATGATATAATTAAAAGTTTAACAAAAATTTAGGCTTTTTTTTAATTAACCCTAAGTTTATTTTAAAACATTTAAAATTGACTCATTATAAAAACATTTAAATTCAGCTAATAAATTTATATATTTTGATTTTTAAAATAACTAAACAAAATAAAAAAAATGTATTCAGATTAAAAAAAATTATGAAGTTTTAAAATAAAAATTGTGTATATATATATGTACAAATCGACTGGTTCCATCAACAGATGTGGCCAAAAGCCTCCCTGAAGGAGAGATTTCCAATATATTTGTGTGTGTATATATAGATCTTGACCTTGGAGTTTCATGGAGAAAGAGGAAGCTAGAATGGGTTAAGGTTATCTAGCCATCAAGCAATAACTAGTTCAAGAACAACACTCTGGAACACGCATAAAACAAATACTGAATGTCCAATGCTAAAACATACAGAATATGTCGACTTGTCTCCTCTGCATCATTAGCTGGCAACAGCATTCTTCGCCAAGGTTAATACCCACCCACGATGTCATTTGGTTGATTTAGACGACCTATACTAGTTGCCTTGCTCTTTGTACCAGAAAAACAGGCATGCAGATGCAGTGCAGCAACACCAATAAAACCAAAGAAACACGTTGACTCACAATGCACCACTTGTATTATCATGGGTTGGAATGTGATCGCAAAGCAAGAGCACTTTTTCACCTCCAAGCTTCAAACCGCTGTGTCCTTTGGTTCATCCGACCTAAAATACCAGTTTCATTGTTCTTCTCAATATGTCCTGCTGCCCACACCTTTGATTGCTCGTTCGGTTTTTTTGGACCCTTCTTCAGATTTGAATTGTTGGATTGACCATTTCTGCTTTTGCAACCTTTCATTTGGATTCTTCGGCTTTTATCTTTAAAGCTGCCCTCTTGTTCATTCTTTACGGTTTTTAATTGAGCTAAAACTTCACCAGGACAATTACCAACGAGACTCCGATTTCCTCTGTGAATGTTCTGAATTGAAGTCAAGAGATTTTGTGAATCACTTTCAATGGTAGAATCATCTCCGCTAGGCGGAGGACTCTGAAGAGTAGGTTCTTCAGTAACAAATACCTTCTCTTCTTCACTCTCCTCACCAGCCACAACCTTCTGAGGGAAAGGTTGAGAAGGGCTTTGATGCCCATTCCCATCGGCAGGCTCAAGGGAGGAAGCAGAAACTGTTTCAGTCACAGAATCTTGTCGTTCTCGAAGTGTCCTAATGATAAGGGTCTTCAGGAAATTCATCACTTGAACAGCATACATCAATGCGGTCAATGGATCTGACATCTGCAATCACACAAGTTATGGAGTGTCAATAATCTATATATATTGCCAGAGCCCTATCTTTGCACACGAAACCATTAAAACAAGAGTGTTTAACTCTTTTCATAATGACTTGTGCAATCTGATTGGAAAGTTCTCTAACTAATCCATGGAAACAATAACAGAAGTGGACATCTGCATAATAACATGAGAATATGCAGAGGTACAATTAATTCTCAATCTAAGCAATGGCCTTCTAGGAAAGGTAACCCCTCTCAATTTAGAGGAGATCATTCCTCTGACTTATGTGGGATCGGTACAAAAATGATAAAAGAATAATGAAATGTAGCAGAGAGTTGGACATTCTTATTTTGAAGATTTTAAGCATGGATTATTACTCACTTGAGTCATGTTGGGTGCAAAAACCATAGCGACATTCCGTGCATTCATTCTATTCAGATGTTCCCGTTGAGCAACATCAGCCATTAAGTTTATTGCCCAATCCAATAGAGCAGCTTCTGTAGGGGGGAGAGATCGAGCTAGCTGAACACAATCCTCTTCTGATTGTGATTGCATCACTTGTTCCGGTGAAAGAGAGTCCAAAACGCCAGTTGGAAGTTCCCTAAACCAAGCCTACAGAATCATGATTTTGTATCATCTTAATACAAACTCAAGAAAATAAACTACAAACGGAAACTTTTTTGTTCAAGGTACATTTCACATAAGTGAAGTGACAGTGCAAAACCAGTTGGTTGTCACCAACTGTAGAATGGAGTATGAGAACCAATTAACTAACTTGTACCTTGATCAAACCTGCCAAGCAATGCACATCAATGCCCTCTGGGACCACTCCCATATTTAGTTGATCCCTAACATACTCTTCCTGACTGTTCTCTGCATTAATTCTGAAAATTCCTTCTGCCTGCAAGACATTGTTGGACTAATTTACATCTCTAGACCTTTATGCTCTTTATCCAAAACATGTTCTACCCCACGTGAATGTTTATACAGGAAACCTTGGAGGTAGATGCTTCAACTATAATTCAATAGGCATATTAGAAAAGGAGAAATGGATGTTGACCTGCAATCCTCCTTGGGCATACAATTGTCTTTGCATCATCAAGAGTATTGTAGGCACAATATTGCCTCTAGAATCGTAGGAAAGTTGCATGGACTCTGTTGAAACTCCAAAAACAGTGGCACTGCAAAAATTGATGTTTCATCAATAAGCATAAGCGAATGGCATCAACCAATCAGCCACGAGAATCAAGAGCCTAAAATTGAATATGCAGATACAATTGAATCGTATTTCTGGAGAAACAAGCTCACTCATGTTATCTAATCTGTTCAGATTATGCAGATACAAGTTGAGTAACTTTATAGATGATGATGAGGTAGATACTTTCAGTTGCTTATGTAATTGGAATAAAGTGGGAAACTACAATAACAATACAACACAATCTAAGCCAACATAAAATAAGCAAATGATTCGAAAATATTAGTCTTGTAATAAGGTAAGAATTCTTTCCAGGGTTGGCTTAATGAAGGTATAAATTAGTGCAGAAGCAATCAGCTGCATTTATTTCTGATGCTGTCTACGGTAATTGTGTATCAGTAGAGTTGGAAACTAGAAATAGTCAATTATGCACAATGCATTCAACAACCATAGCATTGGTCCAGTCAGTTGCGGATAGTTGTAGACAATATGAGCGTAAAACAACAGAAAATCGCAGACTAAGGATGCAGACATTTTCTTTGTTGGTCAGTTTTGATGGGCCATGCACCTAAGAGTGTATACTAATGAAAAATGAAAGCATGAGGAACACGTAACCAGTTCCACATGTAAAACTACCTATTAAAAAGAATTGTCCAACCAAGGGTGACTTCGAACCAGAAAATGCAGCTTCAACCAAAACTTACAAATAGTAACACGGGTATGATTAACAGACTCTCTTGCTGCACCTTTCTATTAACATTATGCAATAGCATAGAAGCAGAAGAAAATAAAGTGCCTGTATAAAAGCACTAAACAAAATTTCTTCCAAAAACCTCGACAAAATAGGTGAACTCTTTACTCTGGCTACTGATGAGAAAGCGTTCGATTAACACAATCGATCACAAACAATCCGAATAGTGAGGAAGAAGGTACTCTTTAAGTTTCAGGTCACCATGGATACATAGTTACGGGTAAACATTAATAGCAATTAGCACATTGACGACTAAGAAGGAATGTTCATGTCACAACCACATTAGGAAGGACAAATAATGGTGCAAAGTTGAATGGACTCGCACCATATAATGTCTATCAAAAATTGGGTCCATAACCACACAGAAAAAACTCAAGTTAGACAGACATTATACAACAGTTTCTCTTCGGCAGCAGATGATTTGCAAGAGCTGATGCTAAATATTTGGCACCAGAAGACTAAAATTTTCAAAATGCAAACTTTCCCTAAACCCAGAGTGAAAAAAATAAATGGATGAAATAAACCAAATTTGTTCAGGAAATAAAAAATTGACCTTGCACTCGGTGCTCTCCTGGGAACTTCAGGCTCAAACTCCAGAGGCAAGCCAAGAAATCCATTGAACCTATCAAAAGTGACATGAGCAACATGCCTAACATTAGTGGGCAATCCAATCTCCATTGAAAGGTCTTTACTCCCAGTAGCAGCAATAACGCTACAACCGACAATGGACCTTCTAAAAGCAGCGACCAAAAGTTCCACAACAGAGAGCTGGTCTCCTTCTCTCTCCCTCTCTATTCTCTCTATGTACCCATCAACTTGTTCTTGATCTTCGTCTAGCTGTCCTTGGTCTATTTCTACGGGTCCAGCGGGGCTAAACGTATGTGGGTGGTTTTGTTGGTGTGGGATATCACCATGAACACATGAAGTAGGAGAGGAAGAGCTTGTAGGAGAAGGGAAATGAGACGGTGATGATTGGATTACTTCAGTCATGTTGTTTTCTGTGTCTTTTTCTTGTTTTTGTTTTGACAAGAATTGTAAGCAAGAAATGGTCTTTTTGGTTCAGTTCAGGGCTCACTCTATCGTTGCTTGGAATTGGTTTTCTTGATTTTTGTTGGAGAACATGGGAACAAAACTTTTGTGCGTATGTAGAGTTGGATTGAAGGGAGGTTTTAGTGCGTGGGGTAGGGACGTGACAAATATCAGTTTTCTTTTTTATCTGCTCTTCTTTGCCTTCTCAGTGGCTATGGTATCTTGAGGGTTGAAGAAGCAACCTACAGAGAGAAAGAGACAACGTAGATACAGATACAGAATGTTAGGTTGTATAATTTAAGAGGATATAAGCAAAGCAGTAGAGAGATAAAGGTCAGCGCCATTCATTTTCTTCTTTCCAAAATCACTACTGTAATAAACTACGCAAAGGTCAATTGGGAATGATGAGAATAGATGGATCTAAACAAATAAAGACGTAGAATTTGCAACCTGGTAAATTATAACAGAAACAAAGTTTTCCCAAAAGGAAAGGAGGCAATGAGGAACAACATGTATTGAACTAATTGGTATAACATGGAATGACAGATAAACACTCTGCGGTCATCTGACTCATCTGCATTAAACAAAGCTTTATGTTACGCAAAGCCAACTAATTGGGTTGTGACAGGTATGGGACCGAGTCACCGAAGCAGAGACCAGAGAGAGGACCACCTGGCTCAGGCATTTGTACCTAGCCTAAGCCTCGGTCTTAAATGAACTCTTTATATATTATATATATAAGTCTATGTCCCCATCACATACATAACTTCACCATCCAACTAATTGTCCGTCTTCCTAGAATCTAGCCCCTGAAATTCCCTCCCCTTCCCGGTTTTTAAGTATTATAGCCAACATCCTTTCACTAATCGGGGGTTTAAGTGACGCTTAAGCAAGTACAATTTGCCAAACGTAAAGTTGTGATTGTGACCATTAGGCCTAATATCCCATCCCTAGGCTAGGCTAGCTAGGCTTCCATATCCATAGAGCACTTGATTGAATTTCCAGTTTAGAATCTCCTACCTAGGATAGTCTGGGCTAGGCAGGCTATGTTTCGTGAATGAAAGAACGTGACGTGTGCATACCGTGCGTACGTTTATGTGTGCATACCGTGCGTACGTTTATGTGTGCAAACGACAGTGGACCGTACGAAAGTGCAATTGCAAGCCAAAAAAGTGTAGGACGGGTCAGGCAACCCGTAACCAAAGCTGAGACCCTTGTACTCCAAAAGGACGAAGCTTTAAGGGATTAGTTAATGTACCGTTGTAACTCGTGTGAATAGGAAACTGTTCCAAATTCAAACCCCATTTCCCGGGCACCGGGACCGCGAGTGTATAATAAATAAAATAAAGGGAACGAACCAACTTCCACGTATAGAGCAGCTTTTTCTTGGTGGGCACCACAAATAGAAAGAGACCTTTGGATTGAAGGGAGCGTTTGTTCTTTCAAATATCGATCTGGTCGATCTGGTCTGGTCTGGCTAAGATTCCATAACTTCTTTCTGATTATTGATGGAAATTCCATGTGTTCAGCTTTAGCAGGATAAGATCTCATCCCCTTTAGCAGTGTTAATATGATCAACGCCAATTTAATTATGGATTTCAAGGCCAATTTCGATCATATAAAATCATGAAAGAGAAAAAATGAACACGAACGCGTTAAACGAGCTTTTATCTCCAATTAACCACTGTCAGTATCTGTGAAAATTGCGATATGCGTTCTCACCAGATTATCTAGAACGTTTATGAATTAAAAAGCATTATCAAGCTGGCTTTGGTGCCTGTTAAAGACGCAGCACATTCAAGTTCATCCAAACGAATGTATATATCCTAAAGCAATTTGTTTCAGGGCGGAGGGCCAGTAGTTGGCAGGGCATAATCATTCCATAATGATCAGCATCATTTTAAGCCCACTAAATCAATCTAGCAACAAATGTTTTGGGAAACATAAGCTGCATTCATCCACAAATATAAATTTCCTCCTTGTTGACACTTTCCAGTTGCTTATGTTTCGCAAATAGGAGTTGTGGAACTAACAATATCAATTTCCTCCTTGTTGACACTTTCCAGTTGTGACAAAACCTTTTCCCTTAACCTTTTTATTTCATCATGATTCAACTGAAATGTAGTCCGAACCACGTTTGGTGGTACATGTATGTCTTCCCGTAGCTTCAAGCTTTTGTTAGGAAACCGGGTCGAGATTTAATCTGAATCGCAGCGGAAAAATTACGAATTTTTTCGTGACTTTTGGTTTTTTGAAAATCAAAATCTATTTAATTCTATAAAATGATTAGCACGAATCAAAATAAAATGAAAATTTAATTCGTACCTTATTCCGAAGCTTGATCTTTATCTTGTTGTATCCCTTAAACCGTTTTCAAAATTAATCCGTCTCAAACACCGAAACCGCACATATCCGGCCTTTAACGGTATCCACAGAATAGGTTGAGAGAACTCTGTAATTTTTACAGAGAGAGTTAAGCATGAAGTGTTAGCTCCATAGAACTCAAGCCTATTTATAATAAGTTTTAAACGTTTTAGTAATTTAATTAAAATTAAATACTAATTTCAATTAAACTTTAATTAGAATTACAAATAATTCTAATTGAATACCAATTATGCCCAAATAAGATTCAATATCTTATATTGATCCTTATTTAGTAAATATATCATATTTAATCATGAAGTTTTTCAAACTTTATAATCAAGTCTAACTTGATTAAATCAACTTTGCTCTCTCTAACCCATTCTATATGTAGCGCCCCTTTATTGCAGGGTACACATCAGAATGCCTGGAGGTCATTCCGATACATAACCTACGATAAGGGCGAGCTACGTCGATCACTACGTTCACTACACATGGCATAGTATCATAATTCACTTATAAAGCATCAATAGAAAAATCACAATATTTTAAAAACCAATTCTTTTTCTTCATTTCATTTCATAAAACCCGAAAGTCTACATTGTGTCTTTCAACATTTTCTATGTAGACATCATCAAAACCTAATACAAAAGTACTACATGAAAGAGGAAAATATACACCATCTAACTAATCTGTCCAAAAATCCCAACTGACCGACCTTTGAGCTATAACTTCTCTTGCTAATCACAATCTACACGGTTGATGGGGCTCTTCAATGGCTAGTGTCATCTCTCAGTCCTGAAAAGACAATGTTGCAATTTTGGTAAATTTTGCGAACTCAAATGAGGTAACCATCATCGATGACTCTCTCAATTCATGCAACACATTATTTGACGTAGCATATAAACACATATTGCTCTTTACATAATATCACAATTTCGCTAAGGCATAAGCAAATTCGACCTTTTAATCAATCAGACATACTTGATAAAAAAATGCATATGAAATGCTTATGCGAAACTTTTCAATTTTTACGTTGCTGCGATCGAGTGCCTGAACTGTCCCGTATCCATTTTAGATACGAGGCTCATTACTAACTGTCCCTTATCCGATGAGAATACAAGGCTCGTTATACATAGTGAGCCTTAGGCTCCTATTCACAGGGCTCATTATACATAGTGAGCCTTAGGCTCCTATTCACTATTTGAGCTCTAGGCTCTTTTCACTATTTGAGTTTTAAGCTCTAATTAGTGGCAACTCTGGTCGCAACTGTCTTTATCTGATAGTGCATTCATGTATGGAATGCATATGCCACAATCAATCACATTATAAAGCACTTTAATATACATTTCACATTTCCCATTCATTCATCATTCAAACATAATTTAAGCAAACAATAATTTAGAGAAACCATCTAGGTTACTCACAGATTGCTCCCGAAACTAATGCCTGGAAGTTCCAGCAACATCTGGGGGTTGACGTTCCAGTTGCTCCTCTATATCAATTAACATATACAATATCACAAATTGTACAATCATAAGTGTTTAATAATGCACATGTATGAAATGAAATATGTACAATGCATGTTCATGATAATTCCAAATATTTTACCATCAATATCATCACAAAATTATTCTCATATCAAAACTCATCTAAGTATAATTAATACTTAGGTTTATGCCTCACTAAAATCATTAAATTCAAAATTTGACTTTTTAAAATAATTTGTAGGCCTATATTTCTAATTTACTCCAAATTAAAAATCATCTCATTCGGAATTCTACAGATCAAGATATCATCAAAATATAGGAACATGTTCAGTAAAATATCCAGTTCATGTTCTTCCAACCGATACCCTTACTTTGATTAAATCAATCTTTTGAGTTAAAACCAAAAACTATAATTTTTATGGAGAGAGATAGAGATATGTGTTATGAATCCAATGCTTCAAAAATCAGGTCATTTGGAGGTCGGACAACAAAGTTATGGTTGAAAGGATCAATTAAGGTTCTGTCCATATAAGACTAAACAGATAGCAGACGAATGGAAAAGCAGATGAATGGAAAGGCAGACGAATGCAAAAAGAAGACAAATGTAAAAAATAGACGAATGCAAAAACAGACGAATGCAAAAAGCAGACGAATATAAAAAGCAGACGAATGGAAAGGCAGACAAATGGAAAAAGCAGACGAATGCAAAAAGCAAACGAATGAAAAAGCAGACGAATGGGAAAAGTAGACGAATGGAAAAGCAAACAAATGCAAAAAGTAGACGAATACAAAAAACAGACAATGCAAAAAGCAGATGGATGCAAAAAGCAGACGAATGCAAAAGCAAACAAATGAAAAAAGCAGACGAATAGAAAAGCAGACGAATGGGAAAGCAGACAAATGTAAAAAGCAAACGATATAGATGGTCAACTTAAGATGAAGCAGAAGTCAACCTAAGATGATACAGATGGTCAACTTAAGACGAAGCAAAAGTCAACCTAAGATGATACAGATGGTTAACTTAAGATAGAGCAAAAGTCAACCTAAGACGATATAGATGGTCAACTTAAGACGAAGCAAAAGTCAACCTAAGACGATACAGATGGTTAACTTAAGATGAACCAGAAGTCAAAGTAAGACGATACAGATAGTCAACTTAAGATGAAGCAAAAGTTAACCTAAGACGATACAAATGGTCAACTTAAGACGAAGCAAAAGTCAACCTAAGATGATATGTCTTCACAGACGATATGACATCATCATAGACAATATGAAGCCATCAAAGACGATACGCCTCTACAGACGATAAGATCTATACTCCTGGACTCAAAAACCTTTTTCTTGAATATCTCTAAGTTTTCATCAACTCACATATAACACCTATATATTCATACTTGCACAATGAAGAAACAGAGCCTATCACCTTTCCATATCTAACTCTATACACTAATCCTATACATCATTTTATTACTATTTTAACTCCAAGAACCATTTTCGCAACATCTAATCACTAACAATCCATCAAAAACTAAATTAACACCATATCCACAATTTTCATCCTCTTAACACAATGTTCAAGAATATAAATATACATAAATGCTATGATTATGCACTGATAATAAATTCATCAACTTTATTTCAGAAATCCACAACTCTAACAATTATATTCACTACTTACTTGTTGAAGACTCCAAAAGCTTCAACTATCTTCAAGCCTTAACTCCATACAAAATTACGTAAACCATTGTGAACACTAACCAACTTCTAGTTTTTCTCTTAAGGCAGAAGAAACACTTAGCAGTGGAGGAAGTCGTCAGGGATATAAAAAGGTAAAGTTAACTCTCAAAAGGAGTTTGATGGAAAAATTTTGTGTATAGAAAGAAATTTGGGGAAGATGATAACAAGGAAAGAACTTAGGAAAAAGAACAAAACCCCCTTTTTACTCTCGAATAACTCAAACTCACTTCTGACACGTAATAAAAACAACTTACACTTGTCACTTTTCCCAAGTTCTAACTCTAACTAAGTTTCTTTTAAAACTAACTTCATTAACTCTCATCTTGTAATTCAACTATCTCCAAGTCTTCTTTTAAATTTCTTTTTTTCTATTTTCCATAATACTCTATAAATTCCTAAATAAATCCTAAATTCATCGAAATTCAAAAATATATACCTCCACTAATCAATAAAATTTCTAATATAATTAAATTCCAAATTCACAATTCTATTCAATTATACCCAGAATTATTCATGAGTGTATGTATAATTTTTCAAGTGCAACAAATTTCACTATTCATGTGTATGCATATGACATATTAAGCATGAGCATGAAAAAAAATACATTTATAAGCTTTCATTGATCACTCACATTTACTATTCTAACCTTCCTGCAAGTAACGGGATGTTATAACTCTTCCCTCTTTAAAAGAAATTTTTTCATCGAAATTCTTACCTGTTTACTAGAATAGGTGGGGATATTGTCTTCTTATATGCTCCTTTATCTCCCATGTTGCTTCCTCAATTGAGTGGTTCCTCTATAGGACTTTCACCAATGGAATGAATCTGTTCCTCAATTGCTTGCTCTGTGATCCCACAATCTTGATTGGCTCCTCAATATAACTTAAGTTACTAGCAACCTCAATCTCCTGAGCCAGTATCACATGTGCGGGATCCGATCGGTATCTTCAAAGCATACTCACATGAAACACATTATGCAACTGAGACATCTCATCCAGTAAAGCCAGTTTATAGGCCAAAGTTCCTATCCTCTCAATGTTCTCATAAGGACCAATGTACCTAGGGCTCAATTTGCCCTTTTTACCAAATCTCAAGACTCCCCTCCAGGACGATACTCTCAGGAATACTTTATCTCCCACACTGTACTCCATATCATGTCGACGTTGATCCATATAACTCTTTTGTCTATCCTGAGCTACTTTAATTCAGCTTCGGATCAACTTCACCTTATCCACTGTGTTCTGTATCAACTCCGAGCCTTCGACCATTCTCACGCCCTCTTCATCCCAATACAATGGCAACTGACATTTCCTACCATACAGTGCCTCATACGGTACCATTTTGACACTACTGTGATAATAATTATTATAGACAAACTCTATTAATGCCATATATTGATCCCAAGCTCCTCTAAACTCCAATACACAAGGTCTAAGCATATCCTCCACAGTCTTGATTGCTCTCTCACTCTGTCCATCTGTCTGAGGATGAAATGTTGTACTGAAGTTCAACTTAGTCCCTATAGCAGACTGTAAGCCCCTCCAAAATCTCGAAGTAAATATGGGATCCCTGTCCGATACTATGGACTTTGGAACCCCATGCAGTCTCACCACCTCATCCACGCATCTCTGAGCCAACTAATCAAGTGAGTTATTTTCTCTCAATGGTAAGAAGTGGGCTGACTTAGTCTACCGGTCCACTATGACCCATATAGCATCATGCTTTCTCAGAGTCTTAGGCAGTCCCATAATGAAATCTATAGTGATTCGTTCCCATTTTCACTCCAAAATGGGCAACAAATGTAGCTACCCTACTAGAGCCTAGTGCTCAGCTTTCACCTGTTGGCACATCATACATCTAGATACATACTCTGTGTAGCACCCCCTTATCGTTGGGTATGCACCAGGACGCCCACAGGTCATTTCGGTATATATCCTATGATAATGCGATCACTACATTCACTCCACATGGCTTCATATCAATTTTACCAATAAAGCATTAATAGAAAACCACAATATTTTTTTAAAATCAACTTCTTCCTCATTTCATTCCATCAAAATCAAAAGATTACACATCTATCATCCTTTACTTGTTAAGTCCAAATGACTTTACTTAGATATGATTTTGATGTATAACAAAGAGAATCAATAAAAAGAAAAGCAAAACAGACGAAGTCAGATAGACGAATTCATACAGACGAAAGCAAACAGACGAAGTCAGGTAGACAAAGTCATACAAACGAAGTCGTACAGATGAAGTCACACAGACGAAGTCACACAGACGAAGTCACACAGACGAAGGAACACAGACAAAGTAAAGCAGACGCAAACAGAAAAACAGAAGCAGACGCAGACGCAGACGTAAACAGAAAAACAGACGCAGACGAAGAAACACAGACGATAAAATACAGACGAAGAAAAACATATGCGGAATTCGAAAAGAAGACGAAGGAGTCAGTTCGAGTTAGTTACAGAACTCAACTGA
>JANITW010000004.1:55577908-55590998 GCA_027564335.1 Erythroxylum williamsii | reverse complement strand
AATTAAAGTTTATATATTTGGAAGATAATTTAATAATATATTAACAGAAATTATATTATAAAAATATAATTGAATTGAATATAAAAACAATTAAATTAATAATATAATTTTTTATATTTATTTTAAAAAAATATAAAAATATATCAAAACGTGAATTACAATTCATGTTGGAATTTAATTAAAGAGGAGTGAAATAATCAAGAAAAACATGAGTTGACTTAGAGTTAAAGACGTAGCTGCATTTCGATGGGTTGAATTCATGTGTTTTTAAATGTGAACACATTAATTCAACCCCTTAAGAAAGTAGGCTTTCATGCTATTTTTAGACTTCCAAACAAATGAATTGAATTCAATCTCCGTCACGTTCCAAACAGCTGTAAATCTCACCGTCCCTTAATATCCAACCATTGGATGATACTCCGAGCGCGTGGGTCTAAAAAATTTCAAATCCCAAACCCAGCCCGCTCTCTGTTCACTTTCTCATCCAAAAACAGAAAAAGAACAGATAGACGAAAAGAGCCCTCTCGAAGAGTGAATCGAATCTAACAGTAACAATCCCGATAGGATCAGAAAAATGTCGGGTCGACAGGAGAAGGAGAAAGGCGTTAACGTCCAGGTCCTTCTCCGATGCAGGTTAGCATAGCCTTCGATGCACATGTATGCTTATGTGCTTAAATGTGGATAAAAGGTTTATGTTAGTGGATTAATTTGAAGTTGTTTGGTTGTTTATGTTGTTGTTGTTGTTACTGTAATTAGGCCTTTTAGCGAAGAGGAGTTGAGGAACAATGCTCCTCAGGTACTTACGTGCAACGAGTACCAACGAGAGGTCGCCGTCTCCCAGAACATCGCCGGCAAGCATATTGATAGAGTTTTCACTTTTGACAAGGTTCTTTCTTTGTTATTTTTATTTTTAGTTTCTTCTGTTTTAATTTGTTCTGAATTGGTGTTGCAACTTGGATATTGTAGGTCAGACAGTTGTTTTTGGGTGCTACAGGTTTTTGGACCTTCAGCACGGCAAAAAGATCTTTACGAACAAGCTGTTGTGCCGATTGTGAATGAAGTTCTGGAAGGTTTCAATTGTACTATATTTGCATATGGTCAAACTGGTACTGGTAAAACATATACAATGGAAGGTGAATGCAAGAGATCTAAGGTAGGGCTTTTCGGCGTCTTTTGGTTGTTTGAGTTTGATGTTTTACATTTCATGATAAGTATAACTCAATTTGATGTCCTGTTGATGTGATTTTCCAATGAGACAGAGTATGCCAAATGGGGAGTTACCTCCAGAAGCTGGGGTCATACCCAGAGCTGTCAAGCAAATTTTTGATACTCTTGAAAGCCAGAATGCAGAGTATAGTGTGAAGGTGACTTTTTTAGAGCTGTACAACGAGGAAATCACTGATTTGCTTGCTCCAGAGGAAATCTCCAAGGTTGCTTTGGATGAAAAGCAAAAGAAGCAGTTGCCGTTAATGGAAGACGGGAAAGGTGGAGTTCTTGTAAGAGGGTTGGAAGAGGAGATAGTGACAAGTGCAAGCGAGATTTTTATCCTTCTTGAGAGAGGATCTGCGAAACGTCGAACTGCTGAAACCTTGTTAAACAAGCAATCAAGGTAGCAATTTGCTGGCTATTTAACCCATATGGTAAATAAAGATTTTTTATAATATCTTAAGAATCTTTCTTATCCTTTAGTCGGTCGCATTCTCTATTTTCCATTACGATGCACATTAAGGAAGCAACACCTGAAGGTGAAGAACTAATTAAATGTGGGAAGCTGAATCTGGTGGATCTTGCCGGGTCAGAAAACATTTCGCGTTCTGGTGCTAGGGAGGTACATAAGTTTGTTTTGACACATTGATATAATGAGTTTTGATGGTGATTAGTAATAAGTAAGCTTATAATCTAATTATCCTTTTGGTTATGCTTTAGGTTCGTGCAAGAGAAGCTGGTGAAATAAACAAAAGTTTACTCACCTTGGGGCGAGTGATCAATGCTCTTGTTGAGCATCTTGGCCATATACCTTACAGGTTCGGATTGTTTTCCTGGTTGGACTGGTGAAAGCCCGTACTAGTATCTTTTTCTAACTTATGTTCGTAAATAACTACTCCAGAGACAGCAAGCTGACAAGGTTACTTCGTGATTCACTTGGGGGAAGAACTAAAACATGCATCATAGCTACAGTTTCCCCAGCCGTTCATTGTCTTGAAGAGACTTTGAGTACACTGGATTATGCACATAGGGCAAAGCACATAAAAAATAAGCCTGAGGTATGCTGTTGATTAGTAGTTTATGTATTTGATTGTTAGCTTAACAGAAAAGAATAGATTATGAACCAGTGCACTTTTCTTTTGATCCGTTAAGCTAACATTCAAATTCAAAAAGTCAACTTAATTCGTGCATTCCTTTGTAATTTTTATAAAGAGGCTGTTTCTGTTATTCAAACTTGTGATCATATAATTACAAATGAAGAACTTTTATTGGTTGCTCCAAGTCTCGTTCAAATTCATAAAATGAAAGAATTCTGATCACAAGAATTTCTTCTAGAAGTAATAACACGGAGGATATAGAGCTTATGATGTCATAACTCTGCAGTGATTGATTCTGCAATAGTTAAACAGATGCCAACTACCGTTTTTCTTGCGCTTTCAATGTTTGTTTAAAACGCTGACAATAATTTTTAAGCAGGTGTTCAAAGACTGCAAGTTTTCATATTTCAGCTCTTATAAAATATTCTAAGAGCTAAACTACTTATCTGAGGGGCATTTTACAGCTTAAGTTATGGTTCTGTTGGAAAACCTTGTAAATGATTATAATATCCAATTTCTTCTCTTCTAGAGCTCTTTTGTGGTTTGTAAGCCAATATATACGGTTTTTGAACCCTTGACGAAGTAACTTGAATTTCTCGTTAACGTATAATGGGGATATGCTTCTAGTGGTCTGTTATTGTTTAAGATGTGGACCTTGTTGTTCCAAAAATTAAACTAGACACATGGACTGAACAGTACCTAGAAATTGAAGAATTTGATTTCCTTGTTTGTAGGTTAATCAGAAAATGATGAAATCGACTCTTATCAAGGATCTTTATGGAGAGATTGAAAGGCTTAAGGCAGGTGAGGTGGCTTGGCTTTGGCGGGGTAGTAAACAGAAATAGATGCAAGGTGTTAAATCTGTTGCATCAAACTTATGTTGTCCTAGTTTTCTTACTTGCTTCAAATGCCATCGCCTTTTTTAGAGGTTTATGCAGCACGTGAAAAGAATGGTGTTTATATTCCAAAGGAACGATACTATCAAGAGGAGAGTGGAAGGAAGGTACTTCTTTGTTCCAAAGTTCCATCATATGTAGTTTATCTTAACTTTGAATGGCCAACTCTGTTCCAAAAAATGATATTTCCTTTTTGAAAAATTTTCTTTTCTGCATTTATCTCAATTTTGCTGCTTAAAAGAGACAAAGAATACACAATTGTTAGCCTGGCATTGTTGTGTTTCACTGACAAAGTTGTGAATGTGTATGATTATTCTTACATATGTTCGTGTTTTCGTGTTCAGGCCATGGAAGAACAAATTGAACAAATGACAATAAACATTGAAAGTAACCAGAAGGTTAGTGTGAAAAATTAATACAGTGTTTCTGAGATAGTAAGGCGTTGATTCCTTGGATAACCAATGAACAATATGTTGGGTCAGCAATTGGAGGAGCTGCAAGATAAATATGTTGCCCAGGTTCGGCAATGTTCTGAATTGAGCAGCCAACTTGATATAACAGAGGTATGAAATGTTTATAAGCTTTTTGTACAACATTATTTATATGGATAGGTCCCATTATGTGCATCATATATGCAGAGAAACTTAAACCAAGTCAACAAATTATTAGCCAGCACAGAGGAAGAACTTAAGAAGTGCCGCTATGGTCTGAAAGAGAGGGATTTTATCATATCTGAACAGAAAAAAGCAGGTGTGATAAATATTTGTTTTATCCTCATAATGTAATTCATTTTGGTAATTGATACTGCTCTTGAATTTACTGAACAGAGAATGCTCTGACTCATCAAGCATATGTTCTACGGGGTGACTTGGAGAAAGCTCTGCAGGATAACGTTTCTTTGTTCCAAAAGATTGGTACGAAGTTCTTTGTCTGTTGAAACTACCAGGTTCATATGGAGCCAACAAAACATTACTCACAAGCAAATTCAATGTGGTGTAGGTAGAGAAGACAAACTTAATGAAGATAACAAATCAGTGGTGAACAGCGTCAGAATAGAACTCTCGAAACAAATTTGTTATCTAGGTGATATGCTGGATAAATCAATGTCTCAGCAAAATGAACATATTCACTGTGTCGAGGACCTTTGTCATTTGATTTTAGATATACATAATAAGGTATCAGGAAGCATCTGCATTCCAGATGTCTGCTTTTTGTTACCATTTCCTCTTGTTAAGAACATTCTGTTGAAATGATTTGGAATGAAGAGGTCTGTATTGATTCCACATGCATTCAGGCAGTCAAGGAGATGAGGAATAAATTAACAATTTCAAGGAATTTATATTTATCCCATTTGGAAGCAGTGCAGAATGTTGTGCGTTTGCACAAGGCGAGCTCCATTGCAGGAATGGAACAAATTTCTTCTTTGACAACTTCTAATAAGCAGTCGATTGAAGAAGTGGGGTAGCAATTATGCATATTTCTTTTTCACTTTACCTCCTAATTATCCTGTGGAGATTTATGTATGCGTCCCTTCTGAATTAGTATCTAGCATCAGAGGCTGGTCAAGCAGATTCAATATTTGATGATCTTCAGAGCGGTCTCTCAACTCGCCAAGGGGAAATGACTATCTTTGCAAGGGAACTGCAGCAGGTTTATAGTTTTGACTCTGCTGTAAATGAACTTTGATTGACCGTGCTAATGAATTATTGCGTAGTTAACAACATCTTGTCGATGTCTGAAGCTAAATTTTGTATTCTTTTGCATTGGTGAAAAGTACACTGAAATTCTTAAAGTTATTTAATTTTGAAAATGTTGCGCCTGTGCTGCAGTCTATCCTAGTATTTCCGCTAGGAGTTGCCTACACTTCCAGTGTTCTCTCTTGCTTTAGCACCAACACATATCCTTTCTGTTTCTTGTTCCTTATTGTTGATTTTGGAAATTCATCAGAGATTCGATGATAGTAACAAGCAGATAAAGGAGATTTCAGCATACATGAATGAGTTCCTAAAAAAGATATCAGAAGGAGCCGAAAGGCTAGAAAATCATGCAGCGCAAGCTGACGAATTCCAATTGAAAACTATTGCTGATTTTCAGAAGGCTTACGAGGTACGTTTTGTTCATCCCGATACTTCTACAACACATTGGCCACTGCAAACGCAAACTTTTCTTTTGCAGGAGCAATCAAAATCTGATGCTGAGAAGCTTGTTACTGACATTAACAATCTAGTCTCTAACCACATCAAGCTTCAGAAAGAGCTGGTAGGCTCCACGGTTTTTTTGTTTTTCCGCTTTGATTTGTATGTTTGACTTATTATCAAGATGCGCATACTTTTGTTTCCATAGGTGGATGTAAGGCTAGGTAACCTTCGAGAAAATGCTATTGGAAACAAGATATTTTTGGAAGGACATGTTTCTTCATTGGAGGGCACTACAACAGAGGCAAAACGAAAATGGCAGGAATTTTCCATTCAAGCGGAAAATAATGCCAAAGATTGTGCAGATTACTCTGCTGCGAAACATTGTCGTATGGAGTTACTCCTACAGCAATGGTGTGTTGGTCTTCTGTGTTATGTTGAGTGCACAAATATTTATAATCCGTGCACTTGACTCTTTCCCTCATTCTCTAGTTTGACAATAGCAGAATCGGCTACAAAGCACTGGAAAAGAACCCATGAGTCGGTTAATGAGATGGGCAGGAAGCACGTTTCCGCATTGATGTCACTTACTAAGTAGTAGTCCTTACCCTTCTTCAAGTTTTCATATGTTAATTTTCTCATAAACTGTCTGATGAAATATCTTGTCAGGTATAACCTTTGTATTAGGAAGCAAAATTGATGCAAAGCTTTAAACAATATTTCCGCAAAAACTTTTGACATGATCCTGTCGTATTACCCGTATTTATTACCTCTTTATCGTAACCATATCATTACTTCGGTGCAGAAATGCATGTGACACTAGTGACCAGCATGAGGCCGAAGTTGATTCTACAAGAGTTGCAGCCGAGGAAGATGCGGCAAGGAATAATCAAGATATTCTTCATCACATTGAGAGTGAGTACAATTGGTGTACATATCTTTAAAATTTTCCATACTAAAAGCGTCAACTTCCCTTGGGGTTAGCTTATGTTGAATCACGATCTGGGACGCATTTCACGTTTTCCGTTGTGATAATTGCTACAGGTGTATCGGAGCAAGAACGGGAAGCTGTATCTGGTATCCTGGAGGCAGTGCAATCTCATGCAAAAACACTGGACGTTTTGAGGGAATATCACTCTGACCAAGCGGCAGCAATTGAAGAGAAGACGAATGAAACTTTTGGGCAGCGATATATGGTAGGCTAAATTTAACACAGATAACTTGGTTTTAGCTTGCATTCATCTAATCTTTTCCATATCTCATATAATTCTGAAAATCACTACCAAATCTCCATAATTGAGTCCTCAATGAAGAATTTTTGTTTGTGCAGGACTATGAGCCAACAGGTGCAACCCCGGTAAGAAGTGAGGCAGAAATTCCTAGCAAGAGGACAATTGAGGCACTTCGAGCAATGCCAATGGACGCGCTTCTCGAGGAATTTCGGGAAAACAATTCGTATGAATCATTCGTGGGAGAGGAGTTAAAGTCATCGCTGATACCACGGCCACCACTGACGCAACTCAACTAGAAACAACATGGTCTCATTATCTCGTTCACAAACGCCGTTGAACGTCAATTGGTATCTTTTACCTTTAGTGAGCTTCCATACACTCGGTTACTGCTGCTACATATAATGGAGGGAAAAGAAGTGGAGTCCTAGAGGGTGATTTGGTTATAATGGGACACTGGGAACGAAAAATTAGTGTAGTGGGTGGAAGATCCCCTTATTTGGGTCCAGTTCTGAATATGTGAATGAGGTCCAATGTAATGTATAACTATTGGTTCCATCAGAGTAGGAAAACGAAGTTTTGTGGGTAGTGCTTAAACACCTCAGATTTTCTGGTCCATTTTTTGTGGACCAATTCTGTGCCATTTCATCTGACCCATTCATTTATATAAGCTCACTTACGTAAATAAATGAGTTAGATGAAGCGACACAAAGTTGGTCCACAAAAAGTGGAATAGAGCATCCAGTTCCTTGATTAAAAGCATGGTGTAAATTCCAGCGAGGTCTCTTGTTAAATGATTCAATCTTACTTGGGTACGTCTCTGTTATGATGAAAAGTCTACCGTAAGTTATGATTGGATTTTCGTCGCATTTCTTATCAGCTTGAGCCACGACTAACATAAGGTGTTCCATCTCACAGAAAACAAGGGCTGTTAGTACGTACATTTTGATGGAAGATTGAGAAAATTATCGGTCATCACATGTATTCCATAAACCTTTGATGAGCTAGGATTGAACTCGTATTCAAGTATTTCCACATCAGTCGGTGACTGAAAAATAAAGCACGTAATTGCATCTTAGCATCAAGTCATTGTCTTGCCTATGATTTCATCCCAGACCCAGGAGTCGGGACATTTGTAAACTGGAAACTCATGTTTAAACTCCGAACCCAACTCAAATTCGTTCCTTGTCATGGAAAAGTTCGTTTCCTTTTTGCTTCTACCGCTACAGACTTTGTGGACTCTGACGCCACACATGAACCTCAATCCCATCAACCCACCACCTTAAACCCGCATTATACCCAATCGCCGGAATTTTCCAGCTCAGATTCTTTCCCCTCTTTGGAGCTTCACTCCAAGTTTTACATTTCTTTACTACTGACATGTAAAGACTTAGATCAAATCAAACAATTCCATGCTCAAGTAACAACCAATTGCATGCTTCATGACCTCAACGTTGCCAACAAGCTACTGTACATGTATGTGCACCACAAGCACTTGATCGATGCTTATATCTTGTTCGATAAAATGTGCGAGAGGGACACGGTTTCCTGGAGCGTAATAGTTGGAGGGCTCGCTAGGGCCGGTGATTATATCCGTTGTTTCGGGACTTTTAGAGAGTTTTTGAGAACTGGGTCGCAACCTGATAACTTCATTTTGCCTTTTGTGATAAAGGCTTGCAAGGATGAATTGGGACAACTCGTTGGTAGGTTGATTCATTGCTTTGTTTTGAAATGTGGGTTGCTAAACGATCGTTTCGTGTGTGCTGCTTTAGTCGACATGTATGTTAACTTTCGGACGATTGAGGATGCCAGTCAATTGTTTGGCGAAATGCCTTGTAGGGATCTGGTGACCTGGACAGCGATGATTAGAGGATTTGCTGAATGCGGGAGTGCAAACCAGTCATTGGTTTTGGCCGATCGGATGATAGAACAGGGTGTCTTTCCTGATAAGATTGCTATGGTGACTATTGTCAATGCTTGTGCTAAATTTGGTGCTTTGAATAAGGCTAAACTCGTTCATAATTACGTACGTGCAAATAAATTTCCTTTGGATGTGATACTGGGGACGGCGATGATTGATATGTATGCTAAGTGTGGGAGTGTTGGTCTCGCGAGGGAAATCTTTGATATCATGAAAAGGAGGAACGTGATTTCGTGGAGTGCTATGATTGCAGCTTATGGGTACCATGGGCAAGGCAGGAAGGCTCTTGATTTGCTTCCTCTGATGCTGAGAAGTGGAATATTACCTAACAATATAACCTTTGTTTCTTTGTTATATTCCTGTAGTCATGCGGGCCTGGTTCCAGAAGGTCTTGCGCTTTTCTCCCTAATGTTGGATAAGTATGGTGTGATGCCAAATGTGAAACATTTAACATGTATGGTTGATCTCCTTGGACGTGCCGGGAGGCTGAATGATGCATGGAGACTGATTGAGACTATGACGGTTGAGAAAGATGATGGTGTGTGGTGTGCGTTGCTTGGTGCATGTCGAATCCATAAAAATTTGGACTTGGCAGAGCAGGCAGCAAAAAACTTGCTTGAGTTGCGACCACAAAACCCTGGACATTATATACTGCTTTCAAATATTTATGCAAACGCTGGTAGATGGAATGATGTTGCTAACATTAGGGATATGATGACCAAAAGACAACTAAAAAAGATTCCTGGTAACACTTGGATCGAGGTAGGTGATAATATTTATAAATTTAGTGTAGGAGACGAGACACATTCTCGATCAAAGGAGATTTATGAGAAGCTGACGAGCTTAGTTCAGAAGTTAGAGTTGGCTGGTTATGTGCCAGATACAAACTTTGTTCTACATGATGTTGAAGAGGAAGTTAAACTTGGAATTCTCTATAGCCACAGTGAGAAGTTAGCTATTGCATTTGGCCTTCTTGCCACTCCTGAGGGAACTCCCATTAGAATTTTGAAAAATCTGCGCGTTTGTGGTGATTGCCATACATTTATCAAGCTGACATCAGTTGTTTCACGGAGGGAGGTCATAGTTCGTGATGCTAACAGGTTTCACCACTTCAAGGAAGGGGCTTGTTCATGTGGGGATTACTGGTAATTGGTTTGGAGATGGTTGTCCTATACTGCTGATTTGTGTGCCAGTTGGTTCCCACAGCAATACTGGGACAAGTAAATTATTGTTAATTCCCTATCGTTAATTGGAGCTTTTGTGGGAGTCTGGCAGTTGCATTAGGTTATTATTATGGATGCATTGGATGCTATTGTTTCTTGTCTTATGCAAAGATGCCAGTGTAGTGGCTGGATACTTTTAGTTATTGTCTGAACCTTGCTTTGTGATTGTCAATTACAGCTCTTGATATTTCAAATATCAGGATCTGTAATTGACCAACTCCTGAAAGGTGATAGGTGAAATTTTATCCCGGGAGAGGAAAAATATGCTTCTTACACATGGACTAGCAGTCTTAGTTCTTTTAAGATTTTACAGAGGGGCTGTATTTGGAGATTTAGTATTGCTCAGAAGATTAAGATTTGACTTGATTATTGGCTTTATAAAAATCCTAAAAGATTGCTTCAACATCTGTACTACCAGCTGAATCCACAATCAGTGCTCTTATTGATCCTTCTACTAATTGGTGGATCAAAAATTGATTTGATGAAAACTTTCTGCCATCCAAAGCTAGTGAAATCATGAAACTGTGCTCAAAAGGACCGTTGGTTCAATATTGAATGGCATCGGAATGAGGAGAAATGGAGTTAATTATGTCCAGTTGGCACACTACTACATCTTGAGTCCGGCGAAGAATAATTGTCCTTGAAGCAGCTCTAATTCTCACTTATTTGCAGAGAAGATATAGAAGACACTATGGTCTCCAAACTTCCATATGAAAGTTAAGATCATTATGTGAAGGGTAGCATTGAATGCGTTTTCTGCTAGAGATATGTTGATGAAATGGGGGATAGTTGGTGGAAATCAACTATGCTCAGTTTGCAAATGCGAGGCAGAAAAAGATTGCCAATTTATTCGATGCCTGTGGTTTATCTACTATTTTAAGAACTAATTTAATTCCTGAGAAACAATTTGGCTCGTGGACGTTCAATCAATCTGAGGTGGCTGATATGGATGTCATTAGGATTATTGCTACTATCTCTTGGTTATTATGGTTCCATAGAAGCAAGGTGGTTCATGATAAAAAGAAAATATAATCCAGCGGAAATTTCTTTTCAGGCTTGTAAACTTATTCGTGATTGGAATTCGGGGCTGGAGTGGACCACTTTACAAGCTTCTTGTTCTTTCAGATCAGCTTTATGGTCAAAATCACTTGAAGAACTGTTGAAAATGAATAGTGATGGAATGTGGAATTCAAATGGTCAAACATGGTTTGCAGCATTATGCTGATTAATTGGAGAGACTTTAGTTTATGCCAGCATCTGTTTCCAGTCCCTTTTTCTTCTTCCCTATCTGTTGTTGAGACACAAACAATTCTTCACGGAACCAATCTGTTAAAAGCTCTAAATGTTTCTTCATGGATACTGGAAAGTAATTGTGCAGATGACATTAAGGGTTTAAATGGTAAAACGGCTTGCGCGGCTGAGTGTGGTAGTATTGTAAAATCTACTCGGAATGAATATATCTTTCCAAACTCTGATCTTTTGGTTTTGCAGATAGTGTGGATCCAGTAGTGCATGGTTCACTTGAACGGGAAATTGTATGAACAGATCAATTTTCTGAATAAATTGTGATTATGTCAAACGTGGAATGTGATTAATTACTAATTCTATTGAAAAAGAAGTAGTGCCAGGCGAATTAAAAAGGTAAGGTGATCAATTCTAGTTTCTCTCCTGTTGATGTTTGTTTTCCTGTTGATGTTTCTATCTTATTGGCTGTGCCTTGTTAGTCCAGTTAAAATCATATGTGAATACGAAAATCTTCACTAGATATGGAATCAACATCTTTATTTGCTGTTAGTTGCCAGCCTGATGCATGTCGGAAGTTCTGTTCTTATTTTCAACGCTTCCTTCTTCAGAAAACATAATATTAGTTCTGATGACCTCAACTCTTTTCAAGTCCTACTTCAATTTCAGTTATTTTAAATTTTTATATTATTAAAAATTCAATGAGACCCTTCTGTTCACTATGCAGACATGTATAAAACCTTTCCTCATTTAACAGTTAATCAAATAATCTAATTAGTAATTAAAAACCAAATGAAATCGCTAAATCAGTTATAACATAAATGCTCTTGATGACTTGACTTATATATTATTAATATGTAATTAGTTTGCGTTATAATATTTTTAGTAACTGTTTAATTATCAGTTGTATTTACTATGTAACGAATGTCTCTCCAAGTTTCTCACAGTTATATCATTTAATTCAATTGAAATCTCATGTAATATGTTTATTAGGTTACATGATAAGATAAACTCTAAAAACAACAAATCATTTAAGAGAAGAAGAGAAGATAATCCATTCCTCTTTCAAGCACAACTGAGAAGAAAATGGTATTTTATGATCAAGATACGCTCGATAAGAAGAGAAGAAGTTAGCATTTAGCATGTGCAAGTCATAAAAAGTGTCCAATGTCTATAATGGCAGGCAAGAGCAAAGGGAATGGAGCTAGAGTGACTCAGTCCCCTCATAATTCAAGTGTGTCGTTATACTAAGATTAGAAATAGGGAGACAAAGCAACCATGTTGTTGAAGAAAGTGAGTTGTTTGTGAGAGAGTTGGAAGATGGTGGAGGGTGGGGAAGCCACGGTTCTGGTTGTAATGCACCCAAATCTTCCAAGAAACAGAAGCCGCCGGGAAACTTTTAATGGTGGAACTCGTACATTAGCTCTTTAATTGCTTAGGCTTTCCTAATCTCTTCATCACTTGGATAAAACAATACAGCTCAACCATTTCCTTTGCTATTTTGGTGAATTATGACCCCACTTCTACTCTCAACGGAGCTAAGGAATTGAGATAAGGACATTCTGTACATCCTTGTATCTTTAGGGTATGTTTGGATGTTGGTGGAAGGATGGAAGGGAATGGAATGGAATGGCTCAAATGACTCAAGCCATTGTTTGGGAGTCTATTTTTTAACAGGATGGAATGGCAATTAATGGCTTTGGAAGCCATCATTTGCCATCCAAAATCTAATATTTTGTGACCCCCCAAATTGGGGGGTCAAGGATGGAATGGCATGGCTTGTCTTCCAAATCTTAATATAATGACAAAAATACCCTCAAAAAATTAATGAAATTATAACCTCAGTCCAGCAAATACCTATGCGGCTACATGTTACTACGTCCATTGTGTTTTTCCTTCAATTGGTTTCTTCCATTGACGAACATTTTCCTATACCTCAATGCTATAAATAATAGTTACGTTAACGGTGATAAGGTGAAAAAAAGTTTTTTTTAAATGTTTGGGTACACAGCAAATGAGCTTCATGTATTTGTGAGACACGAGCTTCATTTTCCAACCATTACGTCAAAAATTTAAATTTAAAATATGTTATTAATAAACACGGCTTAAATGTTCTTGATAAAGCTAGCATTGTGAATGTT
>JANITW010000004.1:55538709-55565593 GCA_027564335.1 Erythroxylum williamsii | reverse complement strand
TAATTAAAGCCATGCTTGAACTCTTATATGATTTGAAAAGAGAATGAGAGCTCTAGTACTCTCTTCATCATGTGTTTTTGTTGATTTGCAAGCTGTGTGTGACCTTGAAAGAGGTATGTGTGTGAGCCTTTTTAATTGTTGAGTTGTTGTTTAAGTTCTGCAAATTCTGGGTTGTTTTAGGATGAATAGGATCATTTAGACTTGTTGAAGGTGTTAGACGAGCTGTCAAGCTTGTTCATGAGGTGTAATAAGTTAATTTTGAGGTATTGATTGCAAAGTGTGAGTTGTTAGAGTCAGATGCAGGTGTTGTCTAAATGGCAGATTTCAGGCTGAAGTTTTGAGTCAACTTTTGACCATCATAAAGTTAGAATTGGGATTGGTGATCTTCATGAAAGATGTAGAGAATTCTTTTACCTTTCCATAGACCCTAAGTTTTCTAAATTCGGAGTCCTGGGTCAAAAGTTATGATGTTTATAAGTTTTGGTACGGTTTAGGAAGAGCTAGTCGATCGGTCTTGGAGTAAACTTTTGGTTTCCTTAGTGGCCGAGCTTGTCATGGAGTCCTTCTTGAAAAATGTATATTTTTCTCTTAGCTTTCCAACGAATCAGACCGTGTCTAATTTGGAGTTCTGAGTAGAAAGTTATGATTTTTCCAAGTAGAAGCGTTCAGGAGCAAAAGTAAGACAAAATTTATGCTCATCTTCATCTTCGTCTGTGATGACGTCATCTTCGTCTGTGATGACGTCATCATCTTCTGTGATGACGTCATCGTCATCTTCGTCTGTGATGACATCATCATCATCTTCGTCTGTGATGACATCATCTTCGTCTGTGATGACGTCATCTTCGTCTGTGATGACGTCATCATCATCTTCATCTGTGATGACATCATCTTTGTCTGTGATGACGTCATCATCATCAGCATCGTCTGCTTTTGTTTTGGCCCCTCTTCCTTCTTTTGGCCATAACTTTTTGTATAGACCTCCGATTAAGCTGATTTTCGAAGCGATGGATTTCTAAAAAAATTTTCTATCTTTCTAAACCTATTTTATCAGTATTTTTTTTAAATTGAAAAAGGTGGTTTGAAACAAAGTATGACGATCGGTTGACAAAGTCTGAATATACTTCACTTATTTTGAAATATCTTGAGCTATAGGACTCAGATCAAGACGATTCTTGTTTTAAATTAAACTAGAGACATAGAACTACAAGTTATATGAAGGTGCCAAGCTGTAATTTTACCTCTAAGATTTTATAATTCTGACATGAAGTCGGTAGAGTGTCAGTTTTAACTATTTTCTTTAGATAGTAGTTTGAGCATAACTTTTTCATTTCTAATCCGAATTAAGCAATTTTAGTGGCGTTGGATTCATTAGATCTTAAGGAACAGATGGGCTATAGAACCCTATCCAAAATTCCTATTGCAAGTTTCTCAAATTGTGGCCAGTATTGTGCCGATTTTGGGTCTTCCATGCTTGTGTGCTTCCGAATGTTGGGCCTCGGAGACGGGGTCCAACAGGATGCCTCAGCTATTGATGAAAATGTGAAACATGTACTTAAGGTTAGCTTAGACGTTACAAGATACGAGTGCTACACAGTTGGGACTTATGATCCGAAGCAGGATAAATATATTCCTGACAATACCTCAGCTGATGGCTGGGATGGGCTTAGACTTGATTATGGAAACTTTTATGCTTCAAAGACATTCTATGACCCCAGCAAAGATAGGAGGATTTTGTGGGGTTGGATTAATGAGTCTGATACCTCTCAAGCTGATACCAATAAGTGATGGGCTGGAATTCAAGTATAAGACATGTTTAGGCCTATCAATAATGTTTGTTACTATTGAATTTCTATTTTAATAATTATTTCAGAGCTTCCCAAGAAAGTTATGGTTTGATCTTAGTAGAAAACAACTGCTTCAATGGCCTGTTGAAGAGATAGAGACTTTAAGATGTGAAAACGTTAAATTAAGCAATCAAAAGCTCAACAGAGGTGATCACATTGAAGTTAAAGGAATCACTACTGCACAAGTTTGCTCTTGGACTTAAATTTAGCTCATTGATCTTTAAGTTTAGTTATTTTTATATACTTAATAATGTTTTTACAGGCTGATGTTGATGTTACCTTTTCATTCTCGAGCTTAGACAAAGCTGAGCCTTTTGATCCTAACTGGGCTAAGCTTCCTGGTATTGACGTTTGTGCTCGAAAGGGCTCTCAAGATCAAGGAGGGATCGATCCATTTGGACTCCTGACATTGGCTTCAGAAAAACTTGAAGAATTCACCCCCATCATCTCAAGGATATTGAAGGAAACAGACAAGTATAAGGTCCTCTTATGTTCTGATGCAAGAAGGTTTGTTTTGGATTGTCTTGCATTTTAAGTAATCAATCAAGCTTTGTTCATCACTTGTGCCTTGGTTTTTATTTCATTTTTTCTTTAAACAGTTTATCTCTAGGAGATAGACTATACAAACCATCCTTCTCAGGGTTTGTGATGTTGATTTATCTATCAAAAAGCTTTCTCTTAGGAGTTTGGTAAGTACTGCATTCTTTGTTATCACCACGAGACTGCTTCACTTATGTTCAGTCTTTTTTGATAATGTTAACCCTTATTATATTCCATTTTCACTATAGATTGATCATTCAGTAGTGGAAAGTTTTGGGGCTGGAGGTAAACTAGTAGTGACATCCAGAGTTTACCCAACTATTGCAGTGTCTGATAAGGCTCACTTGTTTGTATTCAACAATGGGACAGAGACCATTACCATGGAGATTTTGAATGCTTGGAACATAAAGGGACCAGTGATGAACACGCTATTAAAGGAGTAAGTATAAGCGAGAGCAGAGAGACATTAATACTAAAATAGTGAAAAAGGAAGGATTGTACTAAGTTAATTGGACCTATTTAGAAGTTGTATAAAATAAGAATCAAGTCTAGATTATGTCCCAACTTATCTTAGTCTTACACATCTAGTAGTCTTAAATAAGTTTTCTGTTATTCAATAAAGATAGTAATGGGCCTAATCGGTCTTACACATCTAATAATCTTGAACAAGTTTTCTGTTATTCAATAGAGATAGTAATGGGCCAGGTCGGGCCTAGACTCGGTCTGACCCCACCCTGCACGATTGGGCCCAGGCTTAGCTCAAGACCCGGTGGGCCTAAGTTTGAGCTTAGCCTAACCATTTTTAAAAAATCGAAATGATGTCATTTTTAGCAAAATGATATCGTTTTACTTCAGAGTGTCATGCTCGAGCTGCCTAAACCCAGTCGAGCCAAGTTTGTTGGGCCAAACTTGAGCTCTTTTTCCATCCTTATTATTCAAAAGCTACAGTAATTGCTATTTTAAGTTCATATCATGACGTGAAAAGGTGGCCAAATAGCATGAGGACAAATTTTTTACCATTTTGTGAATTAAAATGAAAGGACTGGTGATAAATGTAGAATGAGGCCAGGGAATTGAATATGAAATAGAGTAAAGAAAATGGGAATATTTAATAGCTGCAATAGTTTATGTGAAAAGACCAATCTCTAACTAGAATTTCATGTTATTTCAGATGTGTGTCTGCTTCCTTTGATATTTATAGAAGCTATCCCTAACTATTATTTGATGATAAATCTAACTATATCTCCAAAAGGTAGTAGATAAAGGATAAGTTCTTATTCCCAAAATAATTCCTATAGATTAGGAGATAAGGGATGGACTTGAAAATTTTTTATAGCAATATTTAAATAATGCAGATAATGTTGATCTGTATTTGGATAATGCAGAACAAGCAATTGATAAGGCTACAATTGTAATGTTAATCACTTGCTTTTCATTTTTTCCTTCGATAAGTTAGCAAGGGAGATGTGATTTATCATTACTTCCTTATTATAATTTCAATTTGTTCTCAAGGCAAAAAAATGGAAAATTTTAATCAAAAAGTTTATAATTCTCCTCAGTAGCCTCTTCAAGTTGATTTTTGCAATGAACTACCAACTTTAAAGTAAGAAGACCTGTTTCTTTAATCCATTTGTAAGATAATATTTTGGTAGGAGAAAGAGTAATCTCCCATCAGAAGTAATAGGTAAAGGAGTTGGAGTATTTGCCCAAAATTGGGCCTAGTAGTAACATAAGAATGATGAGTTGCACTCTAGAAGAAGGTGGGATTTCCAATTCATAGGCAAATGATCTAACATGTTAAGTGACTTTGTAATGGCCAACAAATCTAGGAGAAAGTTTCTCATACCATCGTTAAACAAGTGAATGCCAATGATAAGGTCGAATTCTTAAAAAAAAACCTTTGATATTTAAACTTAGCTCTCTTCATTTGGAATTAACTTTTGCTTTTATGCATGTTTGAGCCTTCAAGAGATTTGCTCTTACGAGTTTGAACTTGTCATCAAGAATAAGTTATTCTTCTAGCTCAGAAAGGTATGTTTCTCCTAGGAAAAATGGATAGAGTGGAGGAGGATCTCACCCATAGATAATCTTAAAAGGTGTAGTTCCCACAAAAGTGTGAAAGCCAATATTGAAAGAGTATTCAGCCCAAAGAAGGAAAAGCAACATAAGTAGGTTTTAAAATACCAATTTACTATCTCAGTTTGGCCATCAGATTAAATGTAATAAAAAGTTCCATTCTTAAGTGATTTTTACTCAATTTGAAAATTTCCTGCCAAAAATTACTAAGAAATATGACATTTCTATTCGAGATGATAGACCTTGGGATTCTATGGAGGAAAACAATCTCCTTATAAAAATTTTCAGCAACCTTTTTATGAATAAAATAGGTGTATTTACTAAATCAATCAACTACCACCGTAATAGTATCAAAGTTTTTATATTTAAGAAGGCTAGCGATGTAAGTCTAGAGAAATATCTTCCCATACCCTCTTTGGTATAAGTAGGGGTTACAAGAGACCAGTTGGTACTAAGCCCTGGTACTTGTCTTGTTAACATGTTAAACAATTTTGAACATAATGCATGACATCTTGCTTCGATTGTAATCGAAAAAAGTTGAAAGATAACTTTTTAAAATTCTTCAAATATCCACAATGGCCTATAGATAAGGAGTCGTGAGATTTAGATATAAGTTTCTACTTCAAAGATGTATTTCCTAGAATTTCCCAATGATTCTTGTAATATAATTTCTAGTGACCTACTTGAAAGTTTGAATAAGAAGTGGAGTCATTGGAGAGTCCCTTCATAATTTTTCTAGTGTAAGTATCCACTTGGAGAGCTTCCTGCAAATCTATAAAATTCAATGAGATAGGGAGAACCAAAGCTAGAAAATCAGCATGCCGTGGACGTCAAGAAATTGTGACAGCTCCTTAGTTTTCTTTTCTAGCCTTATAAATGATGGAAAAATCAATAATAGCTTTATAAGAGGCCTTTGCTGTTTAGGTAGTAATACGCTGCTTCAATAAGAATTTAAGGCTAAAATGATTGGTCTTGACAAAGATATGTCGACCCAAGAGGTAATGCCTCCATTTATGTAAAGCTAGAACAAAATCAATTAATTCTCTATCACATATGTATTTTAAATGATTATAGTAAGAAAATTCCTTACTAAATAAGCCATATGGTGATTATTCTAAAGAAAAATGGCTCTAATTCCTTAATTTTTGGCATCACATTCTACCATAAATGGTTTATTGAAATTTGGGAGGCACTAAACAAGAACCAAAGTTAGAGCACTTTAAAGTTGTTGGAAAGCCTTGTAGGCTATTAGTGACCACCAAAATGCAATTTTCTTTGTGAGATTAGTTAATAGTTGAGCAATAATTCCATAATTTAGCATAAATCTATGATCATACCTTATTAACTGAATAAATCCTTGTAACTCCACATTAGTAAGCATATGCTATGTTGGAAAACTTGAATTTTGTCTTTATCTACTTAAATGCCTTTGACAGATACCGCATGACCCAAAAAGGATATTTGGCTCTAGATGAATAAGAAATTTAAAATTTTAGAAAAAATTGATTGTCATAGAGAACCTTGAGGGAAATCTATAGGTGTTTTAAGTGTTACTCAACAAATAGATGATAAATCAGGATTTGGCCGAAGAATATCAAAATAAAATTTCTATGTGGCTTAAAAAGTTCATTCATCGCAGCTTGGAAAGTTGATGGAGCATTGGTAAGACCAAACGACATTATTATGAACTTATAATGGCTAGAGTGAGTGTGAAAGGTTATTTTGGTAGTATTAATTGGGTGGAAACAAATTTGATGATATTTCAATCATAGTTCTTGGAAAAAATGGAAGCATTATGTACCTCATTAATAAGCTCATTTGTCTTCGGTATTTATTAGATATAATAATCTAGTTTAGTGATTGGTAATTAAGACACATTTGCAAAGTATTATCTTTTTTTTAACTTAAAGAACATGACTAGTAAAAAGGCACAAAATGATTATATGATTAAAAGGGCATAATAGAATGAAGTCATAAAAAATAGATTTAAATTCATAAAGTCAAGCTTGAATTTTGGAATTCTGAACATGAGGAATACCTAAACTATAATTCTCTTTTGTCAAATATTGGAATGCGACTTTGATTTTGATTCTATAAGTGACCCCTTGCGGTTTATACTTTTGTCCATTTAGATTGAAAATAAGAATCATCTCATTTTAGTTAGCTTAAACTATATTTAGCGATGCGAGCCATTGAATACCTAGTAAAAAATCTGCTCCTCCAGTTGAGAATGGAAAATAATTTTGTGTTAGTTCCAAACCTAGAAATTGTACTTCAATGTTTCGATAAATTCAGTCATAATGAATCACATCCCTATTGCCTATTTGGACTCGAAAGGAATTAATTACACTGGTAGTTTAAGATCTTTAACAAGAGCCTCATCCACAAAATTATGAGTGCAGCTATTGTTTATAAGTATAAGGACCTCTCTATTGTCGAGAAGTTTTTGGAGCTTCATAAGTACTTGTAAACTTTCCCAAAATTGCATGGAAACTAATTTCAACAAGGTCAGCTTATGCACTACCATCGACATTATCTTTATGGCTAGTGTTGTCTTCTTTGCTTACTTTGTTATCATCATGCGTGAGTTCCAAGAGAGAAAAACAAATGTGTTTACATTTGTGGTTAGGAGTAAATTTCTCACTATAATAAATGTACAAAAATTTTGCAATTTGATTTTCACTTTCAACATCCTATGAGCGAATTAGATTTGAATGATCATCTGTAGGGTAGTTGATGGAAGGGTGGTCGCGATTATTAGGGAAAAGTTTCTTGCATATTGATCATCATATGGAAGAAGAGTAGGTTTGGTAAATTGAAGTATTGACTTGCGAAGAATTAGATCAATTAGGTCTCTTGCTCATATGGTTAGGGCTTAATTTTAACTTGGCAACATACTGGGTTGGGTCAGGCCTGCCTAAGCTCAAACTTGACCCAAAGCCCAAAATTTTAAATAAAAAACTTAAACTCAGCCTAAAGCTCGTTCAAATAAGGCCAAACCATGGCTGAACTACCATCTTCCTCTGATTTAGACTTAAATTCCCTGGCCAAACTCATGGCTTTGTTCATTGTGAATGGCTTGTGAATTCATACATATGTTTTGAGATCCTTACATAAGCTATGGAGAAAAATTCCCAACAAGCAGTGATTTGGCCTGGGGATGCAAATGGGCCAAACTTGGTTGGGCTTGACAATTTTGGTAAGGCTCAACTTAGCTCGACCTAATTTTTTAATTTTTTAAAAAATTAAAAATGGAATACAACGTCATTTTTTCTAAACATTTTGAGCTTCAAGCCAAGTCAAGCATCGGCAACCTGAGTCGGAACTCAGCTAAGGGCTGATTTTTTTAAAAGCTTAAGGCTCGATTAACCTGGGCCTGATCAATTGACTTTAGGTTGAGCTTGTGCTAAAATTCCAAGACTAATATGGCCAGTTTGTTACTCTTGCCAATCATATTGCAAACTCTTGACAATATTCCTGAACTATCCTATCTTGGCAAATATTGTATAAGCATTCGTCTGGATTCTAAAACTTGGCTAAACCATAATTTTCTAGTAGCATCGTAACATGTTCAATGCAATAAACAAGAGATTGTTCATTTTCAAGCCATGAAAATAAATTTAAAGCATCTCCTTCAAGGTGTATAAGGGCAATATCAATCTTAAGTTCTTTTGGAGTTTGGTAGTAGCAATAAAATTTCTCGCTTTAGGCATCCAATCATGAGGGTTGCCACCTTCAAATTTCAGGAATTCTATCTTTGTATACGGGCACAAAGCCAAATTCTGTTACTACCATGGACTATCAATCTCTTCTTCTTTGACTTTTGACCAAATAGATCATCGACATCATGCGATTTTGAGAGTAACACCTTTCCCTTGCCCTTATTGGGTATTGCGAGGATGGATTCGGTTGCTGAAACATGTTGAAGTTTTAATTGAAAACTTTCTTAATCGCAAGTATACAAATCATAACTTATAGTATAAAAGATATCGTCCTATGAGGATGGTAACAGTTATTCGATAATTCTTGTAAACTTTGTTTAAGGTAAATGATAAGATGAATAATTAAGAATTAAACTAAAAACAAAGAATTAATAACTAAGAAATAAACTAAGAAGTAGTAAAGTTGACTGATTGGTTGATGATGAAAGCTTATTTGTTTTTACTTTACCTTCTTGATTTAATCATACTTGATCTTAGATATCCTATAGTTATGACTACCCTCTTTTAAGATCTAATAAAATAATCTTAATTAAAATAGATAGAAATTGAATTGAAATCTCTCAATATATCAAAACTCTTTCTAACTATATAACTAGATTTGAAGCAATCCTATGGATAGCTAACAAATAATTAAGATCTCTATTCAATTGCATGATAATTTGATGTTTATAGGTTTATTAACGTACCATCTCTCACTGTGCAACAAAACACAGATGATCCAATCCAATTTCTTGAATGAAATTGAACATAAAATAATAAACATCACAAGCATATTCATTAAATTAAGAATGTAAAATTCAATAAATAATTCAAGATTAATTCCTAAAAGAGAATTTAGCAATCTATAGATGTAACTAAATACCTAAGTTTAATAATCATTAACATCCAACAACAATAAGGAAATAAGAAAAGAGTAGAGAATTGAATATGGAAGTCTTCTTTTCTTTGCTTTGAGTTGGAAAAGCTGTAGCCTTATTCTTGAGAATTCCTTTCTTTTCATCTTCTTTAATTATGTTTATGTAACTGTTAACTGATGTTTTCCTCTTCTATATATACTCTCGAGTCTTTTGAGGTTTTATCTAGTTTTTTTTCATATGTATATCTTCAAAAAATAGCCCTCAAACATAAAAAATATGAAAAAAAAACTCGCATATTAGAAAACACCTTACATGGTCGTGCATAGGACTGCTCCAACCCTTTGACACAATTGTGTATAGGTTGCACGATCACGTTAGAGAATTCCAACCTGCTGCTTCCTTGCAGTCTGATCGTGCATATTTCTCTAGCTTTTCTTTATTTTTTCCTATTTCTACCCATCATTATACAAATCAAACAATCTTTGAACTATATAATTAAGATCAAACTCTTGCCTTAAACAACAAATAATCAAACAAAATACACAAAAACACTAATAAGAACATAAATCTAAGTCCTAAACATATGATTATCATCTAAGAAAAATACTAAAAACACACTTTAATAGCTAGTAAACATTCTATAATTTACACCAATCAACATCTTCACATTAAAATCTTTACTTGTCCCTAATCAAAGGTAAAACCATAAAACAAACAAAACACAAAACATAAAATCATGCAACAATACAATAACAGTATAATGACATCAAATCTTATAAAATTAACTTAGCCATAAACATCAATCAATTAAAAAGTTACAATGTACTAACTTATTTCATTCATGTTCGAGTGTTTTGATTTAAATACAAATATCAACTAAAACATCTACACCTATTCATACAACTATGAAACTTGTAAGCATGGACTCATTCTTATATACCAATTAAACGCCATCACTAAATACCCATTCATGAAACTTATTTTAACATTAATCAAGAAAATTCATAGGTTTAATTTTATTGTTAACATCATATTATCA
Source organism: Erythroxylum williamsii (assembly GCA_027564335.1). Classification (NCBI taxonomy): domain Eukaryota; kingdom Viridiplantae; phylum Streptophyta; class Magnoliopsida; order Malpighiales; family Erythroxylaceae; genus Erythroxylum; species Erythroxylum williamsii. The sequence goes on along the minus strand of JANITW010000004.1, from coordinate 55,555,512 downwards.
AGCTTGGTTGTAGTGTCATTCTATCCTTTTGACGTGAAGACAATATTTTGTCGTAAATGCCCCCAATTACTCAGCTATACCACAACTCATAACTAGCTACTAGATCTATTAATAGATAAGCTAATTCCTTTCAATTTTATGCCATTGACACATTCACACAAGACATACATCATGCAGCAAAATGTTTACACAATGATAACATAATTAAAAACTGACACTTACAAATCCAATTTTACACACAATGATATGCAAGTTTATATATATCCCCACGCTTGAATAATGCATTATACTCAATGTGGAAAACAAGACACAAACATGAGCAAATACTAACTAGTAAGATAATGAAAATTAACGTAATAGAAAGGAAAGGCAAGAACACTCATGGAGAATGTGGAGGCGACAGAGTTAGAGATGGCACATAGATGCCTCACACTGAAAATAACTTCAATAACTTCTTGGTTCAATAACTGTGATGTCACATTACCTCCTTTAATTGTCTCTCTATGGCATCTATGACCTTTAAGGTGCTTTTTGTTCTCTTTAAGTTTGCCAAGCACCATCTCCAAATTCTTCTTTTTCTGACCCTTCACTAGAGGATTCTGGTTAGTGTTGTTGTGGTGATGTGGAGCTAGAGTTCACCTGTCTTGCCCTATGCTCATTTTTTGATTTGGAGCTAGTATCATAGAGTTTTATACCATGAGACTCCAAGATCTCATCCCTCCTTAAGTGAGTATAATTTAATCTTTTAGGAAAAAAAAGTTGTCTATCCAAATCAACAATATGGAATCGAGCTAACTCTTGAATATTTTTTCCTAACCATTTAATACACTTTAAATTATAGACATCCATCATTCAATTCACTACAAAAGAAACATAAAAAAAAACAACAATGTACTATCAAATATGAAATTATGAAAATATAACTAAAGCATGACATGTTAATTTTAAGGTCGCTAGCTTAACCTTTTTAGTGTAATTATTTTAATCACTCTTATTTTGGATGTTAAGGTCTTATACATCATCACATTAGGACTTATGCTTCTTATGTCCAAAATTTTATATCCTATGATTCACTTTCTAATTATCTCCAACAATCTCTTTTTTTATTCTCCATCGATTTTTAACTCTAAACATGGTTATTTCTCAATGGAGGGTATTATGGGTGCTTCTGTTTTCACTAGCATCTCTACCTTCAATGGATTGCCTAACTCCTCCTTTCCTAGTTCTCCTTTTTCTTTTACTTCCACAACACTCACTTCTTGTTTATAGTGCTTCTTTGGCTCTTTTATGCACTCATCCACTATATCTACCTTCATGCAAGAGTTACTTTTCTTTGGATCCTTCAATACTTTATTCATATTAAATATCCAAAGAATGAGTTTCCCTCTATAAATATCCACCAAATGTCTTTCTGTATTCATAAACGATCTATTAAGAGTTAATGTACAAGTTCTATCTTCTTCAAAGTCTAGCACCACAAAATCCAAAATAATAATAAACTTGTCCATTTTTACTAGCACATCTTTCACTATGCTAAACAGTTTTGTATATATTGATCTGCCAACTAAAAAACCATGAATGTTAGCTTCACATCTCCTAGCCCTAATTTCCTGAAAATTGACAAAGGCATAAAATTAATACTTGCACCTAATTCTCATAAAATTTTAGAAAATTCTAAATTGCCAACAACACTAAGTATAGTGAAATTCCCTGAGTTCTTCAATGTTGAAGGCATATGATTAGTAATTATAGAGCTACAACTTTCAATGAAAAAGACTATTTTATTCTCCTCCAAAGTTTGCTTGTTTGATAAGATGCCTTTGAGAAACTTCACATATTTGGTTATACTCTCCAAAACTTTCATAAAGGACAAGTTAAGTTAGAATTTCTTTATTTCTCTACGAACTTACAAATTATACACCCATTTGATTCTTCTATAGTCTTTGAAGAAATGGAACCTTTGGTGCATATGGAGGGGGGAGGAGCATAAGGAGTTTCCTCTTTCTTCTCTTCTTTCTTGTCCTTTTTCTCTTGGTCTTCTACTTTGTGGGATTCTTCTAACTCACTGTCACTTATAAGTATGATGGCCTTCAATTTCTCCCTTGGATTAAACTCTGTGCTACTTGGGAGACTCCCCACACTTCGTATAAATAATGTATTAACTAATTGGCCTACTTGAAACTCCAAATTGTGGATGGAAGAAGTATGATTCTTTACAATTTGATCAAATTTAACTTCCATCCTCTTTTGGTTCTTATCTTGGCTCACAAATTTAGAATTCCAAACATCCATTAACTAATCCATCTTTGATTCTAAAGAATCGAGCATATCTTGCTGAAATTCTAGTTGACTTTGAGCTCTCATTAGGTTTCCAGTATTGTTAGACTAAGAAAATTTTAAGTGATTTTTTCACCCAAGATTGTAAGTATTAAAGTATAGGTTGTTACCTCCCCGACCATATCATGCTTCCATCAAGTTGATCTATTCTATGATGTTTTTCATAAGGAGGTAATCAACTAAGACATGCCTTTCTTGTCTACATAGTTTGCATCTATGTTGAATTGCCTTGAGTGGGTAGGAAGAAGTGACTTTCAGACTATTCAATTATTTGGCTCAGTTTTCTACTTCAGCCTGTAAGGCTTACTAAATCCACAGCAAGCACTCCCTTTTGATCTCTAAAGGTTGATTGCTATTTACTTCTTTTCTATGTCTATAGGAAACTCTTGTTTAACAAATCATGTGCTACTTCAACTGTTTTTCTCATTAAAGAGTCACCAATTGTTGCATCTATAATGCCTCATATTAGTTGATTCACTCAATTGTAAAATGTTTATAGAAGGAACTCCTTTCGCAAGTTATTATATGGATAGCTCTTTTGTAACTCTTTGAATCACTCTCAAGCTTTATATAATGATTTCTCTTTGCTTTGCTGGAAATTTGTGATTTCTTTTATAAGCCTTGTGGTCATGGTTAAGGGGAAGTATTTAGCCAAAAAGGCTTATATTAGCTACTCTCATCTTGTGACATTCGCAGGGTTAAGAGAGTTTAACCATGCCTTGGCTCGATTTTTAAGTATAAAAGGAAAGAGCCTTATTCTTGGGTGCATCTTCTGTCAATCTATTATATCGAAAAGTATCACATATCTTTAAGAAGTTGGCCAAATAAATATTAAGATACTCATTGGCTAGTATATAAAACTAGATGTTGGTTTGCAGTATATTCAGCAGTGCTGGTTTGATTTCGAATGTGTTGGTGTGCACTAATAGTCTCTTTATTCCTTGTTAATTTACACTAAACATTGACCCATAAAGTCCATAAGAGTTCTTTGCTATTCTCCTTGTTTCCATTCCTCTGCTATTATTCTTTTTATCGCTTCTTGGAGTCTTGCCTTTTGAATCTCCCTCTCTTGCTTGTTGATGTCTGAAGCTTACGTATCCTTTACTTTGCTTGAACTCCTTGTTTTTGTGTTCATTCACCTGAAATCACATAAGAAAAATGTTAAAATCCTTAAAAGCAAGGTAACTTAAACTACAATAGATGCTATAACAATCATCCGACGACAACTTCACAAAATTGATGAAGTTATAATTGAAAATTTTCTTAACCATAAGTATATAGATCATAACTTATAGTATATAGATATTGCCCCATGAGGATTGTGATAATCATTCATCAATTCTTGTAAACTTTGTTTAAGGTAAACGATAAGATGAATAATTAAGAATTAAACTAAAAATAAAGAATTAATAACTAAGCAATAATAAAAATGATTGATTGATTATTGATGAAAGTTAAAAATTACTTTTATCCTTTTTTGTTTTCACTTTACCTTCTTGATTTAATCATACTTAATCCTAGATATTCTATAGTTATGATTATCCTCTCTTGAGATCGAATCAAATAATCTCAATGAAAATAGATAGAAATTGAATTGTGATCTCTCAATCAATCAAAAATTTTTCTAACTATTTAGCAATTCTATGGATAACTAATAAATACTTAAAATTGTGCAACATAACACAAATGATCCAATCCTATCTCTCGATTCAAATTAAATATAAAACAATAAACATCAAAAGCATATTCTTTAAATCAAGAATCTAAAGTTCAATAAATAATTTAAGAGTAATTCCTAAAAAAATTTAGCAATCCATAGATGTAACTAAATATCCAAGTTCAACCATCATTAACATCTAACAACAACAAGAAAATAAGAAAAGAGTATAGAATTGAATATGGAAGTCTTCTCTTCTTTGCCTTGAGCTGGAAAATCTGCAACCTTGTTCTTAAGAATTCCTTTCTTTTGATCTTCTTTGATTATGTTTATATAGACATTAAGTGATGTTTTTCTCTTCTATATATATTGTTGAGTCTTTTAAGGTATAGTCTAGGGTTTTTCCATATGTATATCTTTCAAAAATAGCCTTAAAAAGAAAACACATTGCCTGATCTTGCATGGCTTGCACGATCGTGCTAGAGACTTCCAACCTGCTATTTCCTTGTTGCCATGCACGATTTGGCCAGACTTATTTCTCTAGCCTTTTTTCTAATCTTTTCTTCACTTTTTTCTATCTCCATTCATCATCAAACAAATCAAACAATCCTTGAATATATATAATTAAGATCAAACTCTTGCCTTAAAAAATAATTAATCAAACAAAATGCACAAAACACTAACAAGAACTTAAATCTAAGTCTTAAACACGTAGTTATCGTCTAAGAAAATACTAAAAGGACACTATAAAAACATACTATAATTTACACCTATCAAAACACTAATGGCATTGGCCTTCAGTATCACCACCTTTATTACTAATGCATCCATAGCCTCAAGTCGGGATGCAATGGAAGTGAGTTGTAGTGCTATAAGGTCAACATCTGGTGATGGGGTCTTGGGGTTGTGCTTTGTGAAATGGGAGGGTGGTTGCAGCAATTTGGTGATGGAGGTCATGGGGTGTTGTTTTGTGAATTTTGTTGGGGGCGGAAGAACATTTAGAAATGGTTATAGATTGAATGGCTCTAACAGCAAATTGATAGATGCACAATAAGACCAGGGAATAGAATATGAAATAGAGTAAAGAAAATGGAAATATTTAATAGCTACAATCGTCTATTCGAGAAGACCAATATCCAACTAGAATTTCAATTTGCTATTTCAAATGTGTGTCTACCCTATACAATTCCTATGGTATTTATAAAAGCTCTCCCTGACTATTATTTGATAACAAACCTGCCTATATCTCTAAAACGTAGTAGATAGAGGATAATTTCTTATTCTTAGGATAAGTTCCTATAAATTAGAAGGTAAGGGATAAGAGTTGAAAATATTTTTCAGTAATATTTGAATAATTCAGAATGCAGATAATGCTGAACTGTATTTAGACAATGCAGATCAAGCTATTGATAACGCTGGAATTGATAATGTTGATCAAATGCTTTTCGTTTTTTCCTTGAATAAGTTGTCAAAGGGAGTTGGAATCGTACCAACTGGTCAAGGAACTCAAGTCTCTTACTAAAGAAAGAAAGAATGGAAATGCGCAGTATAATCAGAGAGTTGCACCCCACACATTCATAATAAAAATACCAACTTCAGAGTCGAGATTCAGTTATCATATTTTCATTTCAAGAATAAAAACTTCCCTATACAACAGGATCCTTGATACCAATTCCAGTACACACTATTGTTATGCGAATGCCCAGGAAAAAAGCTACAAGAACATGCAATATATAAAACCACCCAAGAAAATCAACTGCAAACGTGAAGAATTCTCCATTGCATTTTTTCGGCATTAAAAGAGAATTCAACATACAGTCCCTTAAAAGCAGAATGGAACAGTACCTTTCCAAAGACAACGCGCACTGGGATTGCATTGTCGATGGTTTCCAAGCTTTCACCCTCCGACGTTATGGCCTTCCATGTTGGGGTTTTCTCATATAAAACAGAATGGGACAGTACGTGCAATTGGATTGCATTATCGATGGTTTCGAAACTTTCACCCTCCAAAGTTATGGCATTCCCTGTTGGGGTTTTCAAGAATATCTGTTACTTTTTTCCTTTTTACTTGTGTATTTGTTTGTACTCGGAGCTATTCTTATTATGTCTACGGTTTCTCTTTATTCACAAGCACAATGATTTGGCAATTGTTTCTTTTTCCTTTAATCTTACGTGTTTCATTAATGAATTCAAAAAACTGTTACAATTTCAGAATGAAACAAGGAATGACATTTGAAGTTTGGAATCACCATAGTTTGATAAACGTATTTATCAAGTATACAACAGAGCCAGATTTAAGAATTTAACGTTCAGATATTCCTGAAGAAACAACGCTGAATAAAATTAGAAAATTTCTAATTATTGATCCCAGAGAAACAAAACTGCAATCATGGTGAAAGGGACGAAAGCTTGGGGGCTAAAATCTTAAGAAGCCCCTTTGGGTTATCTACATGAACCCAGTGGCCTGAATTGGGAAGAACATAAAGCGACACCTCGCCCTCAGATCCATTCCCTCTTCGGCCAGCAAGCCTTTCAAGTTGATGAATTATATCTGCATTCCAACGGTCACTTTTCTCTGCCACCACCATTCCTATTTCCATTCCTTTTGGTGGGTGTTCAAGCAGCGACCAGTACGAAGTCTCCCTGAAAATTTTATAACAGAACTGGGCTAAGGACTGCATCATAATCTTATTCATCTCTCTTCAGGAAGGAAGGTCATTGAACTAGAAGAATTGGAATTCAGATATTCACCTGTATGAATTGAACATCTGGATGGCACCATCAAGATTGAACGCCCATATCTCTTGTTCTTCATGTTTCTTTAAGTTGGTACCCATCCATTCTGACAATGACTTTGAGAAACCAAGTTCAATCATGTGGTTCACAAGCCACCTGAAGACAAAAAATTCAAATGAGAGCAATAAAGTTAGCAAAAACATGATCCAATAGAAACTGCAGAACCCAAGTTCATTCATTTGCTTATACCTTCGTGATGGAACTGTTGACGGTAGACTTTGCAAGGTCTTCAAAACTTTTTCTACTTCTCCTTCACTATTTTCAGTACTCACTTCTCCAGGAACAGAATCCAGCACCCACAGCTGTTCTGCACCAGGAAACAATATCTGAGGGGTCAGAAATCAACTGTTTGGCAAGAGGAACCTGCATAATGATACCAGTAGATAGGACACTCATTGAGTAAATACATTGCACCGAACATGGGTTTATGATTCATTATGCCAAATATTTGCAATCTCAACTTCATTTCACCCAGAAACTGAACATGGGTTTACGATTCATCATGCTAAATATTTGCAAAGTTAACTTCATTTCACCTGGCAAACTGGAACAGCATAGACAAAAAGAGAACAAGACCTTGTGCACTGATAAGATGGAATCTGTACAGAAGTGGATACAAAATTTTGATACTCAAAGGAACTTCTAGAAGTTCTTCCAAATATGGATCAAGAAAAAGTGTGATGCTATCTCGGTGCAGCTTGTAAAACTCACGACTAAGGAAACCCTCCACAAGCCAATGCAAATATGAATAATATGATGGAGAAATGTAAATGCCACCTTCAGATAAAACTTAGAGCCTAATATTTAACCAACTCTCATAACCAAGTTCACGGGGAAAAGGAAAATCTTTCTTATCTGAAGTTTAGAAAATACTCGGCGCCTAATATTCAAACAGCTCTCGTAACTAAAAATCCTTCCTATCTCATTTACATGGCATTTAACTGCTAACTAAAACAGCTATTAGCCCGCAAAATCGAGGCCATCAAATTCTGTCATTCTTAAAGCCATAACGATCACAACTTAGATAATTTGCAATCACAAGGGAATCCATTCATGTCAATTTTGTTCTTGTTAATAACAGACACGCAACCCAACACATAAAGCTAGGGAAAAAGGACACACCTGTTTGGGGAAAACGACAGATTGTCCATAGTCACCGCGAGCACAACTCTGAGCGAATTGGAGAGCAACCTTACCACCCATGGAATGACCAATAACAACATCAGGCCAAGGCCAGCCGTGAGCAGTCACCAAGTTGGACAAGTCCTTAGCAGCGTTGAACATGTTATGAGGAAAATGTAAACCCTCTATCTCTGCAGACTCGCCGTGGTTCCTCAAATCCACGAGAACCATCCTCCATTCTATCACCAAACACATAAAACACTGTTCAAAACAAATTCCCAGACCAAAAAAACCAAAAAGACAGAACATTTGGGGGCTACCCGAAGAAGGGTCGGAGGAGGAGAGAGTGGACGCGAGACTTCGAGAGAAAGAACGCCAGTTGCGGGCAGATCCTAAGAGCCCATGGAGTATAAAGGCTGTGTTGGTGAAGGGTTTGTCCGGCGATGCTCTCACCTCCTCGTACGCCAAAGTTTCAAGTGTCCGTGTGGTTGTGTAAGAGAAGACCGATGGTCTCCCAGTCCCAGAGTTCAGGAAGCGTCTCAGGATGAGGCTCGAGCTATGTGCTTTCCGTAGACTCGCCATCGTAACACCAATGGAGTGATCAGTTATTTGTTTCTTAACTCACTTCCAGTATTTGTTTTTATCGTTCTCTCTTCTTAGGCGAGCCAAAGAACCAATCCTTGAACCACCCGGTCCAAGCACTTGACATCCACACTGTAAAATGGGTTTTTTAATTTAAAAAAATTACATTTCGCTAGTGTTATTAAATACTTTTTTTAAATGAATTATTCACGATCCTTAACGTATCTCAATTATAAAAAAGTACTTTTAAGTTATTCACATTCAAACTAATCATCGTTCGAACTGAATAAATCCCTTACGAGAGCAAAAACTCTGACTCCAAATTTTAAATGACTGCTGCAACCTTACTTAAACCAGAAAAATTCCTTACCAATTCACTTACGCTATAGGATTACTAAATACTTTCTTTTGTACCATAAACAAGAAACAAAAGAACTCAATCCTTAGGTCACATTTTGACTACCTAGCCACAACAATAAGAGTAATGCATCTCAACAATATCACGGAGCGTTGGACCTGGGAGGATATTAATAAAATACATTTATATAAAAATCTTAAATTGATAAAATATTACTGCTAAGGCAACAAATTAGTGATGCAACTGCTTGGTGTGACCATATGATATGCTGCAGGACATTTCTTCATGTCTGATTGATGGTCAGCTTCTTCTACGACAAACACATACTGTGATCTTCCTCGTGTGAAAATGTGTTAAAGGCTGAACTTCAAGTATTCTGTGTTTAATGAAAATAAGGTGAAGGTGACTCTTTGCGATCCAGTTTTACACTCCCTCAGTCAAATGGATCAATTCGAGGGTCATGTTCGCTTGCCATCATCATCCCAGTGCACAGGCATGTGGGGCACATCACCTGAGATAACACCCAAAATTTAACACTTTTCTGGTCACTTCAGAAGTGGAACTATTGTAGAACAGTAATTCCTCGCCCAAGACATTTTATCTACAAGTGCATATACATATGATTGAACAGTAATTGTTTCCCTTGTAGGTATGGAACTGCCCTTTACCAAAAGACAAGGAGAATGACCAAAACAAAAAAGAAAAAGAAAAAGAAGCACACATGCATAAATTCAAGATCACAATTTGAATCATTTTCTTTAAATTCAATTTTTGCTATCCTTGACTTATTATAATTTATAAATAACAAATAATAAAAGAATCTAGGTAAATCTGGATGACTCTACTGCTGTTGTACGGTGTTTGAAGCAACTTTTCAGCATAAGAGCCACAACCTTTCAACAATTCAAGAAGACCATAATGAAATGCAGCATCTTCACATGAAGAGGCAGCACTCTTATGAGCTGCTCTTACCTTTCCTGTGCCAGAGCAGTTTATACATCTTTGAGTTATGGGCATGCTCGAAGGATGATGAGAAGGGATGGATAAAGAGATGGGACCAATGCTCAAGCACATACCCCTTGCAGAACATCGAGCACAGGCCAAGTACCCTGTACAGTTAAAATTCAAGCATTATCTTAGAGAAAAGTGCCATGTTTAGATAGAGTTTCTTGTTTTCTCCCTCATCTCTTTGGCATAACATCCCAGCTCCACCATCTGCCTAACTAACCTCACCTATAAATATAAAGAACCATGATATGGCCTGCATGGTTACATCATGATACCAACCTATTGTAAAATCAGGGAATAACTATGAAGTTTCAAAATATTTCCCATCTTGGTATTATTATAAGAGCTAAGACATAATCAATGTAACCAAGCCAACAATGATCACCAATGGCTACAGCATTTGTCACATACAAACTATTTCTTGTAGCTCTAGAGGTTGTCAAATATGTTCCCTGAATCAAAGCTTTCATTGCTTTGAGAATCAGTAAAAAAAAGTTGACCCATACCAGTCCCATGGCAATATTTACACCTCTTCTTCTCCTGCTGCTCAACATTATTGGCTTCAATCAACATCAAAGCTGAAATAACACCGACTGCTCCTCCTGAAAAGGATGCCACAATGGGGCTACCTGACTGAATTATCATTCACAATGGTTAATCATGGCAAGACTATGCAAACAGGACAAAACATTCTCTAGTTCAGTTTCAAAGTTCCAATATGGGAAATGATTACCTCAACTGCAATGGCAAATGTATGCTGTGTATGAAATCCTCATATGAGGTCCCCCCTATACCTAATTTCAATTCCAGCTGCCATGGAAAAGCATATCATCAAGTTGATAAACCATTGTTGAGAAACAAAGCACATGAAGAAATGAGTAATGGGACATAAGAAACACTCAATGGTGACTATGTAAAATATACAAATTTCATGAGCAGGAACAAATTAGTGAAGGAACAACTTACTGTTGGAGCTATAAGGCCCCCAAATATAATGATCCCCGATATAATAGATAAGCTTGTCATGTATAGCTGCTTCAGTGTTTTTGGTGTCTACATCAAAAGAAAGATAAACCCAGCAAGTCAAAACTTTCAAAACCAGATTCTTCGGTTACAACTACTGAGAAAAAATAAGGAACATATATATATAGATAAGGTACGAAATTTCCTTTACAAAGTCATGATTTGTAGTAAAGAAAAATGGATATAAAACCTCTACTTATAACTATTAAGATACAGTACAGAAACACTACCATGCGAGGAAGGAAAGGAATAGAAGATGGGATGTCTGGCATCTCATTCGCCTCTTCCTCACCATTGTCATTGATTATTTTCAGACTCTTTATGCGTTGTTGAACCCTTAATCTCCTGACCTGCAAAATATGTAACAAAAGAGTTAATAAATGAAAAGGAATTAGGAGGAATGAATGTCGAATGAAAAAAAGGAAAAAGGAGATTCATTTTTAATACATAAAACCTATAGGCCACGGTCAACTTTATGAACCACTAAGAATAGAACTTAAACTATGGCATTTCAAGGATATTTGACCTCTTCCATGAGTAGAAAGATCTTGTTACGCCTACTCTTAATATTGTCGTCGATTTCCTGGAGCTGCATCTGAACAAAATCATGAACAGGATCCGGTCCCTCTATAATGCAAAAATTGCTGAAAAATATAATTGAAAACCAACAGATTAGGAAATCATCCCATAAAAAATCATTCAAGCTAACCTTGCAAGTAGAAGGGAGAAGGAAAGCCTACTCTGCCCTCTAACCCGCTTGGCATGGTGAAAGACAACATGAAAAATGCTTTTCAATAACAGAAAGCAGCATTAACAAAGTAAATAGAAAATTCCAATATGGAAACTACAAGATAAGTTAGTTTGGTAAAAAAAAAGGAAGAAAAAATGCCTAGCAAATGAACAAATCACTAGCTCATAACAGGGTGAACAATTACCAAACTTGAACTACAAGAAGAAATAGGTAAAATTGACCACACAAAGCACAACCAACTTATCCAAATTAACCTTCTAATCATCAAATCTACAAATAATAGTTCAACATCACAACAGGTGGGAGCTTTCCTCGAGTCCCATTCTCGAACTGAATTTGCTTTCTACAAAAAACTAAAATTTGATGATGCAAAGAACAACAAGAATAGAAAGAGGCACAACAAACGAAACTATAATTTAAACGGAAACCACGTGAACCTGGAAAAGCCATCGCCAGAAGGGACTGAATTGGGGGAGTTAACATGAGGAGAGCAGAGGAGTCGAGAGTGAGAGTGGCGTTTGCATAATGAACGGAGATGTTTACAAGTTCCGTAGCCAAAAGGTGAAGTCTTGGATGAATTCAGCTTTGGAGCTGACTTAGGAGAAGGAAGACAGTAAGCATAAAGATAGAAAGCACCAGTCATGGTTAATTTCTATTGCCAAGCTTCCCTCACATTCCAAATTCTACGCACACTCAGAGCAGGACAGAGAAGGGAATAGATTTGGAGAATTGGGGTTGTGGGGGTTGCCACTTTATCTAAGGATTACAAGGGATCCAGTTTGGAATCTACAGAGATTAATGCCACCTAACTAGAAGCATGCAAGAGACAAAACAGGATGGCTAGTGTCAATGTGGTCCTTTTTCTTTTTTTTTGGGCATAAAATGGAATGTACCAATTACATAATAAAGCGGGGGAAGCTAATCCTAACGATATCTTCGAAGAGGATCGAAAGGCACCCGGGAGGCGCAGTTACAAAAGTGGTAATGCCAAGATTAAAGGAAACAACAAAGTTCGCGAACCAATCGGCACTCCGGTTGGCTTCCCTGTAAATATGTCGAGGGAGGACTATCCAGTTGCGGGTGAGGAGTGCGTGAATGCCAAGGATGAGGGGATTGAGCGAGGAAGCACGAGAGTCCAGGTCAGAAATAGAGCTCAATGCTGTCTGAGAGTCGATTTCCAGGATCACACGGCGGTAACCGAGATCCCAAGCGAGGTGTAGTCCAGTGAAAACTCTCCACAGCTCAGCAGTGAAGGAGGAGCACCGTCCCAGGTTGTGGACAAAGCCTCCAAGCCAGTCACCGGTGTGTCCAAGGAGAGGCCGCCGGCTGAGGCCACGCGAGGGTTGATTTTACTCATCCCGTCCGTGTTTAGCGTCACCCACCCCTGGGACGGAGGAGTCCAGTCAATGTACTGTTCCTGTCGAGGCCGCCACCCAGGGACAGTGCGCTCTTGCCAGACTGCAGCTAAAGTAATCTGTTGGACATATTGAAGGATGCAGTGGACCGGAGAAGAGGGCCAGGAGAACTGTGTGTCACAAAGAGTTCGATTCCGCCAAGACCATAAAAACCAGCAAGTTGTCCCAAAGATTGTGGACCAGTCGAAGCCATAAATCAGCTGATAACACTGAAGATTAAGGGAGAGACAATCAGGGGCGCAGGTGGTGAAGAAAGTCGGATGAAGGGCTTGGTGTGGGAAGGCGAGCCACATGCTCCGAGCGCGGGGGCAATCGCGCGTGACATGCAGGGAAGTTTCTTCAGTCGGGCAATGGTGGCAATCCCCCATCGGAGTGAGGTGTCGACGGCTCCGTTGGTAGTTTGTGAGTAGCTAATCACGTGCTAGGATCCATAGGAAGGACCGAATACGTGGGGGTCCTGGCCATCTCCAAATCGGGAGCCATCTACCACTAGGTTCTGGTAAATCTTGTTCCATCAGCATGGAATATGCCTCGGCGGTAGAGAAGTGACCCGTTCTCGATTTGCCCCATGTTAGTCGATTTGGTCTCGATTGGCGCTGGGGCGGAAGAATACCTGCAATCAGCATACAAATGGTTTGAGGGAGTAAGAATTGAAAGTCCTTCCATAACCAGTTACCTGAGTGATCGACATAGAGCTGAACCCGGCTAGCACGCTTCGAGGGGGGAATGGGGCCGATGGTGTGCGAGAGAAGGGGCCCGAGGTCCTCGACCCAGGGATCCAACCAAAAGCGAGCCTGGGAGCTGTCATGTATCAACCATTTCATGCCGCGAATGACGGAGGGCCAAACAGCCTGGATGCTCCGCTAGGTCATAGACCCTCCTGAAGCAGTGAGGGAGGAGGGCAGGTTGTGCGCATCCAACTTGTACTTTGAAGTCAGAACTTGAACCCATAAAGCGTGTGGTCATGAGAGAAGGGCTCACCCAATGTTAGAAGTGCCTAACTCATCCCCAAAAGCTAGCTCAAGAGGAGGAGGTTTACACATTATTGTAAATTGTTGAATGCTCTTATACTTGTCCGATGTGGGATTCCTGACACACCCCCTCAGTCTAGAGCAGGACTGAACATCTGATGGACATATTGGGCAAAGGGATATAACCAGGCACCGCCTCAAACCATCGAGACAAATTGACTTAGCTCTGATACCATGTTAGAAGTGCCTAACTCATCCCCAAAAGCTAGCTCAAGAGTAGGAGGTTTGCACGTTATTATAAATTCTTGAATACTCTTATAGCTGTCCGATGTGGGATTCTTGACACCCAAGCTTAATTAAGAGCGCGTCATTCGATTCCCGAATTTGCCGAATACCCAAACCTCTCAGCTCTTTTGGTTGACACACTTGGGCCCATGGGACCAGATGTGGTCGGCGAGCGCTCGGGGACGAACCCCACATGAAATTGCGAATCAACTGTTCCAGGTCGTCACAAAGTCAACGGGGGAGGCGAACGGTCTGCATAGTGTAGGTAGGAAGGGCGGAGAGGACGGATTTAATGAGAGTAATCCGACCAGCGAAGGAGAGTAGTTGGGCCGACCAGCCCGAGAGGTGCTGTTGGACCTTATCCAGAAGATGTTGGTAAGTGGTTTGATGAACCCGGGTATGGAGCAAAGGAACTCCTAGGTAGCGCCCCAGGTCCGTCGTCAATTGAAAACCCAACACTCAACTCAATGGGCGGGTCGTGGAGAGAGGAATATTGCGGGAGAAGTAGCAGCGTGATTTGGCAATGTTAACTTTTTGTCCAGAAGCCCGACAAAAAGAGGAAAGAATGTCCCGAATGACCTGTACCTGGGCTGGAGAGGCTTCTGCAAAAAGCATGAGGTCGTAGGCCAAAAATAGATGAGAGATGAGGGGGCCAGATCTGCTCAGCCGGATGGGCCTCCATTGGCCCTGATTGATAGAGGTAGTGATAAGGTGGCTCAGACGTTCCATGCAGAGGACAAAGAGATATGGAGAGAGGGGTCGCCTTGGCCAAGGCCCCTGGATGGGAGAAAGGATCCACTGAGTTCACCCACCTAATTAACTTGCATGGAGACCGAGAAAACACACTTCATAATGAGGGAGATGTAAGAACCAGGAAGGTCGATGTCGAGCAGCGTGTCATGAATAAAGTCCCAAGAGAGACGATCATACGCTTTTTCAAGATCGACCTTGATGGCAATAAAGCCCTTCTTCCCCGTTTTTCGGCGCATCGTATGAATGATCTCTTGGGCGAGTATGATGTTATCAGTGATGGAGCGGCCCGGGACGAAACTGCATTTAGATGGGCTAACTAGGTGATCGAGAAAAGGTTGCAATCGGTTGATGAGGAGCTTGGTGAGGCCTTTGTAGATCACCGAGTACAAAGCGATGGGACGAAACTGAGTGATAGAAGTGGGTGCGGGTTGTTTGGGAATCAAAACCATGATAGTGCGGTTCAAGTCATTGTCCCGAATCTCGTGTCGAAAGATTTGTTGGAAGGAGTGGACTAGTGAGGGCCCTAGAGTGTCCCATTGGGATTGGTAAAATAAAGTGGTAAATCCGTCCACCCCGGGGGCCTTGTTGGGGGCCATGGAGAAGAAGGCCTGTCGAACCTCGTCAGGAAGGATAGGGCGAGTGAGGTCCATCGAAGAGCAAGGAGGGAGGGGGGGAAAGCCGCCTCGGAAGTGTGGAGGAGTGACGGAGGGTGACTCGAGAGTGTATAGGGTTTCTAAGTAGCCTTTGGCAAGTGCACGGATGGATGCTGAACCGGAGCTCAGAATCCCGGAAGTATCAGTTAAAGAGTCGAAGTGAAGCTTGCGCGTTTGGCGGTAGTGATGGCATGAAAAATTTTGGTATTCTTGTCGCCTTGAGTGAGCCATTGGCTACGAGATTGTTGGTGCCACTATAACTCCTCCTGTAGGAGGACCTGGTCCAGCTCCGTTTGCAAATGGGCTTCCAACTCATGCAGGGAACCATAAGGTTGATGGGCGTGCTAGATTCTCAAGAGTCGGGCGATGAGCGGCTTTTTGCGCCAAAAAATGTTGCCAAAAGTAGAATAATTCCAATGCTGTAAGTGATCACCCAGCTGCCGGATTGCCTCACTCAAAGGTTGGCGATGTGGTTGCCAGTGGTCTGCGACTAATCGTGTGAATCCTTCGTGAGTCAACCAGGCATATTTGAAATGGAAAGGACGGAAAGATGTAAGGGGTTGGGCTGAAGGAAGGAAAGTAATTAGTAGAGGCCTATGATCGGATTTAAGGAATGGGAGGTGAGTCACTTTCGTGGACGGAAAGGAAGTGAGCCATGCAGAGGTGCAAAAAACTCGATTAAGGCGAGCGTGAAGATGGCCTCGACGCCAAGTAAATCGAGGACCGATAAAGCCAGGGTCCTAAAGAAGACAGCACTGAATACAATCCCGGAATTGTCTGTTAATAGACTGAGGGGTGCGAGAGCCCCCTCGTCTGTCAGCCCACTTTAGTTATAAGACTGCTGAAGCGAATAGGTGGGGCTAGCATAAATCGCGGTGAAGTTATAAGACTGCTGATTCCGCTCAATGCGTAAGTGGATGAATTGTCGGTGCGCAAGGAGGACATGAACAGTGAGATCCGAATGCCATAAAATCCATATTCCACCAGAGAAGCCATTAGCTTCTGTTAAGTCAAAACAGACTTCACGTATAAAATAATTTTGATAATAAACAAAGAGAAAAATACAAAAGAAAAGCAGACGATAGAAGAAAA
>JANITW010000004.1:55528591-55538609 GCA_027564335.1 Erythroxylum williamsii | reverse complement strand
ACTATTTTTATGTTTTTCAAAAGTTAAAAAAATAAAACAATTCTAAAAATAAAATTTGTGCTTTCTTAGCTACGATAAGTATTTTTCAATACAACAATGTTTTTTTTTTGGTCAAATACACTATGCTTTCATTTTCATTTCTATTGGTCTTTCTTTCCCCCTTTTTCTCTTCATTTCACAGAGCTACTATTATTTTTGGCAGGGATATTACACACTTAAGTTGACAATGAAGGTTGATAAAGATGAAATTCTGACTTACGTTTACCTTTAGTTTTAAGATTGACTTTAGGAACTTAGTATTTGATGATTGGCCCAATAACAAATCTTATAAAACTTCATTGAAAAGTGACAAACACTACGTAGCCAAATATATTAAAAGATATACTATCACCTTATGAAAATAACATCTAGCCTATGTATAAAAAATACCACTACTCACAACAAATAAGTCATATATTCACTTTTATATAAGAATACCATCATTAAATACAAAGAATATCATGCTTTAATATAAATTATGGTATTTGACTAGCAGCAATTCAAGTTCATAGTCGGCCGGTATGATTTCTTCCACTAATATAGGTATAACTCATAACAAACAAGTTTCACATTCAATTTAATATGAGAATATCATCATTTAGTTCAAAGAATATCTTTGTATATTTAATATCTCTCCTATATATAAAAGATTCTAATATTCATTACAAATAAGTAACATCTTCACTTTAATATAGAAATTCACGATTGAGTATCGAGAATTCTATCTCAATACAAACTATATCATGGTTTCATATATCTAATACTATTTCTACACAAACCACAATTTATTAAAAAAAAAAAAAAAGTTATACTTTCATTTTAATATGAGAATATTATCATTGAGTATAAAATAACTAATAACGTGCAAAAGATAAAATAAGATGCAGGGTCAATGTGGTCCTTTTTATCCAACTTCTTTATTACTTCTGGGAATAACCTTGTTGGTGATGGTTATCTGTGGTCATCCACATATCACGTATGCATTTTGAATTGAAATATATTACAAAAGTAAATAAGTAATGTTTACTTATAACTGGAAAAAAGATAATATTATAATGTTGGACAATCTTCATTGAAAAATTTTGTTTTTCCTCGTACTCATTGTGCTTAATATTTTTCTTCCATTATCAATTGCAAAAGATGGAATGTTTATTTTTTTTAAAGTTTCATATTGTGATTTACAAATAGAAAAAAATTATACAAAACATATATATTTTAACATCTTTAATGTTTTTATTTCCAAAAAGCAAAAAGCAACAATAAGTTTAAAGAAATATGAATTTTGTTTTTTCAAGTTGCCATAACTATTTTTCAAAATAGATTTTTTTGTTGGATCTACTTTGTTAATCTCCAGCGATCTTTCTCTTTTCTCTTCTTTAAACAAAGTCACCATTATTTTTGATAGGGATGTTACACGCTTATGTTGACAATAAGGGATGACAAAGATGAAATACTAACTTGCATTACTTCCAACTTTAGGATTAAGTTTATGATTTTGGTCATTAATGATTGAGCTTTTTCGAAACTTATAAGTTTCACTTACAAGCTATAAATACTATATAAATAAACAAAACTCTCGATTATATTAAAGAAAACATACTACCACCTTATGAAAATGTATCATGCCTGTATACAATAAGTATTACCATCCATAATAGGTAAATCACATCTTTACTTTAATACGAGAATACCATCATTGAGTATAAAAAAATCATGCTTCAATGCAAACTATACTATGACTCCTTACAATAAATACCACATCTCTCTACAAAATAAACTATTACTGATAACAAATAAGTCACACCTCTAATTTAATGTGAGAATATCATCACTCAATATAAAGAGTACCATATATAACCTGCATACATTCAATACCACTCTGGTGTATAAAAATACCAATATTCATTATAGATAACTAACTCTTTCGCTTTAATTTGGAAATCCATGACTGAGTACCAAGAATACTATACCTCAATACAAACTATCACATTTATGTATAAAAAAATACC
The DNA here is from genome assembly GCA_027564335.1 of Erythroxylum williamsii. Classification (NCBI taxonomy): domain Eukaryota; kingdom Viridiplantae; phylum Streptophyta; class Magnoliopsida; order Malpighiales; family Erythroxylaceae; genus Erythroxylum; species Erythroxylum williamsii. The sequence continues at coordinate 55,536,561 of JANITW010000004.1, read as the reverse complement.
ATCACTCATAATAAATAAGTCACTCGTTCAATTTAATATGATAATATTATCATTAAAGATAAAGAATATCCTGATTCAAAGAAAACATACCAAGACTTCATATATCCAATATCATCCCTATGTATATAAAATACCATCACTTATAATAGACAAATCGCATGTTTATTTTAATATTATAATATCACTTCTACATACAAATAATACAATGCCTCAATACAAACTATACCAGGACTCCATACATCCAATACTATGCCTTTGTACAAAAAATACCACCATTTATGACAAATAAGTTATGCATTCAATTTAATATGAGAATATTATCATTCAGTATAAAGAATACCATACATAACCTTTATACAGTCAATACCATTCTTGCTTATAAAAAATACTAGCATTTATTACAAATAAATATTACCTTCACTTTAATATGAAAATCCATAACTGAGTACCAAGAATATCACACCTAAGTACGACCAACATTATAACTCCAAACATTCAATACCAAGTTAAGCTGTAAAAAATGTCACCATTTATCTTGTAAAGAATTTTGTTCAAAGATAGTATAGAAAAATACCATAAGTTAGCTCCTTATATAATAGTGATGCTAACTTTTATATGAATATCCTACTAGATGTGAGAAGTAATCTACGTCTGGTAAGAAAACTCCATCCTTCGAATATGTGTGCATTAAGTTCCTTAAAGAAAAAGCTAGTTTAAAAATGAGCTACCATTGTTATTATGGTACAATTTAATGACTGTTGATGGGCATACTATTTGAATATAATTTAACCTTCTTGTATTTTTGGTTGAAATGTTGCTTTTGGTCTATTGACAGTAAGGTCATTAAGAATGTTGTGATTGGACTCGCAATGAGTGATGTGCTTACATGTTTTAGGCCTAGGATCCATATAAGCAGGGGCGAAGGGACAGTGTGGGCACTATGGGCACCTGCCCACACTGCCCAAAAATAAAAAATCAGATGCTATGATAATACGGGCCTACTTGAGTTGGAGGGTCTTCATGACATGGGACCACCCCCATTTTTGACCAAGACCTATGACATGGTTGATGATCCAGTTACCGATCATATAGTTTCATGGAGCAGAGGGGGGAAAAGCTTTGTTGTTTCTGATCCTAATTTCTTCTCCGCCCATCTGTTGCCCAGATACTTCAAGCATAACAACTTCTCCAGCTTTGTCAGGCAACTAAACACCTACGTAAGTATTCTGGTGTTAATTCCGCTCTTCTTTTGTTGCTTCTATGACAAAGTTTCTCAATTCGTTAGATTTTATTGCAGTTTCATTGGATAAGAGACATGATTTGTTTGAAGACTTGCTTTTTTGTTCCAACCCTACACTTACATTTTTTAATTTGTTGAAAGGAGTTGAGTGCTGCATTCTTCTATGTCAATGCCTAATTAAAAACATGCCTGGAGAAAAAAGACGAATTTCTGTTGGTGGGAATGGCTGGTGTTTAACAAACGAAAAGAGTTATTGTTTCTTAGAGGTTCTTCAATTTCACTTATCTGAATGTGCATGCAATCTATTGGGACTCAACTTCTGTTTTTTTTCCCCTGTTTTACTTTCTCTTTTTATTTTCTTCATTTCCTTTTGATGAATGTTCGTTGGATCCAACTTCCATTATACTATTTTATGTATCTGCTGCTTTTCTAGTTTCTACTTCCAATGGTTCTTTCTGGATGTGAGACCTTGCTTTTACTTTTAGTGGGTGATGAAAGGCCAGAAATTAATCATTCAACATACTTCAGTGTTCTACTCATCAAGCTCAAGAATGCTTAATTTAGTCCGTCACGCTCTCCAACGCAGAATAATAACTAAACCAAGTCAGCCACAGATTATTAAGGGGTTAGTGTATACATGTAGAGGATCGGAGATTGATATTTTAGTCTTTGTTTTGAGATGAAATCTACAGATTTTAAGCATTTCTGGAGCCTGATGGATGATACTAAACGTGGGATATGATATCTGCAGGGCTTTAAAAAAATTGATCATGACAGATGGGAATTCGCCAACGAAGGATTTCTAAGAGGTGAGAAGCATCTTTTGAGAAATATTAGGAGAAAGAAGGCAACTTCGCAGCTTCTCCCTCAGCAGCAAGCTATTGATGCATGTGTTGAAGTTGGTAGGGCTGGGGTAGATCAAGAAATCGATCAACTGAAGCGTGAGAAGCAGATTCTAATGATGGAATTGCTGAAACTTAGACAACAACAACAAAGTACTAGGGAATATGTTCAAGCTCTGGAGCAAAGACTGCAAGGAACAGAATTAAAGCAACAACAAATGATGCAATTCTTAGCCAGAGCTATCCAAAACCCTGATTTTCTGCAGCAACTAATCCAGCAGAAGGAGAAGAGGAAAGAACTAGAAGAAGCAACTAAAAAGAGAAGAAGACCAATTGATCAAGGGCCTAGTGCTGATGGTGGTGCAGAATCAAGCCATCATGGAGAAAGTGCAAATACCATAAAGGTCGAACCTTTAGAGTTTGGAGATTATGGATCCGGAGTGTCGGAACTGGAAGCACTTGCATTGGAAATGCAAGGTTTTGGTAGGGCAAGGAGAGAGCGAGAGGAGGATCAGGAAGAGATAGAACCACCAGTGAGTGTAAGAGAACTGGACGATGAGTTTTGGGATGAATTGCTGAGTGAAAGTAATGCAGTTGGTGAAGATGAAGACGTCAATACATTGGCAGAGCGGTTAGGTTATTTAGGCTCAAGTCCTAAATAAAAACACCTTGAATCCCTTTTGTGCATTACTGCAAAGCATCATATAACAAAGTACTCTGCCTGGACGACCATGTCCTCATTTTGTAGGGGACAAGGTGTTACACCAGTCAGCCCAACTCATTATCTCGTGTTTGTTGGGTCACTTGGAATTGCGATTAAGCTGTGATTTTCACATGGATTCTTGCTATTGGCAGGGTAGTGGAACTCCCAGCAATTTAGCCCGGAAACACGATCTCATTTCTGGTGTTTTTAACCCTTGTATTTTCATTGTTCAGCTTGTCGTTTTCCCCCATAAGTACATAACTTACCTCTGTTTATCTTGGTTAGGTTGCTGCAGGGCTTAGATTGAATCTCGTAGTCCCTACCTTGATCTATCTCAAGGTTGTCATTTTTTTCTTTTTAACCTCGCTTTTTCATGTGTTATTGAGTTCATCCGTTAACTGTCTTGAAATAATCTTTTTGAAACTTAAAACATTGTAGATTGTTGAGAAGCTGTTGAAATGGTCAAAGACGTTGCTGCAAGTTGCAAGAACCTCCCTTAGATGTGGTTCCCGGATTTCCATGTAATATTTGGTATAGTTTGTGTTATGTAGCCATATAACTTTTCTCCATTCCCGTGGTCACGTTTCCATGGTGTCTCGGAACCGCAAGTGAGATCCTATTTGCATCAAACTGATGGTGCTCTGTTTCGTAGGTTTGTAGACGGTCGATGGTCCTTACTTCTGTAGTTCTCTCCTCCTGAAAAACAACTGGAAGTTCCATATCTCGAATGCCGAAGATGATGTAAAAGAGACTGGGATTATTTTCATTTTCATTCTTTTATGGGATGACTTGGTTGTGTTATGGGATTTTCCAAATTTCTAGTTTTCATATGCTGGTTTTCTTACCTTAAAACTTTCTTCGGAAGGACACATTTTCGGTACAAATTGATGCCAGTATAGATATATGGATAGACTGCCTTTCGGCAAAAACCATCCAATCAAAAGAAATATTTATTATACTGTACTACCCAAAACTCTAGATGAAGGTAGGGCAAAATCAAATTATTTAAATCTACCACGTTTATGCTTTGCTACCCAATTCGTTGTGCTAGAAATCAAACATGCGACGTAGAACTAAGTCTTAGGCTCCTATTTGAGCTTTGATATCGCTTTGTTACTCAAAATTTGAGTTGAAGGTAGGATAGAATCAAATTATTTAAATCCATAAATATATTGTCAATAAAAGAATAATTTTCAATTGGTCAAAGATTGCTAGTAAAATTGTGAATTTTAAATGAGAAAATTTGTGAGATGGTTGTGCTATTTATGATTTAATGAAGTTTAACGCTTGTTATTTTAGTTTGCAATTGATTAATTAAGATGATAGTATTTCAAGAAAAAAGGTTAAGTGAAAACGTACGTTAGTTCAACTTATTATTATCAACTAATTTTTTTGGTTTTCTGGAAATAACTTTTAATGAAAACTAAAGAATTGAAATGGTTTAAAAAGACAGTTAAACTAACATTGGTTTGCTAGACCTTTATAATTAGACAGTCGAAGGTTACTGAAATTTTGAAAAGTAATATCTAACAAGTTGAATAAATTAATAGGCCTTACTTTTAAAAACAATTTTCTATTTTTAGGATGCATGATATAAAGAGAAGAGACAAGGGGTAGTGATAATGGGAAGAAAATAGGTTTTTAAGAAGAGTCACAAAATTTAGTAGGTTTTTTTTTTTGTCCTAATAAGTTTTGGGAGGAAAAGTACATGCCATTTGTTGGTTATTAAGGACATTATGAAAAGATCTGGATTAAAAGATACAAGAACTCAAACTTCAACCCTGATAACGATCTTAGTCAAGTAGGGGATTAAGGAATTAGGTCAGTCAATTCTTAAGTACGATAATTAATACTCCCTCCTATTCAAAATAAGCGTCGTTTTAGAGAGATGCACACTTATTAAAAAAACTAGTGAAATGTTTGATATACCCTTATTAATTGTATGTTGAATTGTCTTGAAAAGATAATTTGTATAATTAGGATGTGAGAGAAATTAAAGGGTAATTTTGAAAATAAAATTATAAACATGTATGAAAAATCGTGAACGATACTTATTTTGAATAATTAAAATCTCTCTAAAACAACACTTATTTTGGATATGAGAGAGTAGTTATAATGCCAAATAGACTAAACACGGAAGGGCAATGTTGCTTGTAAAGCTCTTTCATTGAGTGCACTAACTTTGTGTTAGTAGAAAAAGAGTCATTTAAACTAACATGCTTTTTCATCTTTAATAAATTATTAGGTTGCTAGATTACATATTTTGTTATTTTTGTATATTGAATGATTTATTAGATGTTGATTAATTATTTACATCTTTTAACTTCATTTTTAGGTATAATAGGAGAGAATCTCAATTCAGAATATTTAAAAGATTTTTTTTGCTAAATAGTTAATTCTCATGATTGAGTTTATGTGAATTGTGATGGATGCCTATAACTGTTACAAAATTAAATTAGATGTATTTATATATTTGACTATCTCTCATGAATGTTCAGTATGTGTTACTTGATTGAATTTTATTATTTATGTGATTTGAGTTCTTAAAAAAGTGACTGTTGTATAAATGTGTGAGGTTTGGTAATGGTTGGACTTATTAACTCATGTTAGAATAAGGCAAGTACCACTTAATTATTCGAGATGAAATATTTTGAGTTTAGGTTAAAGTAGGTATTAATTCATTAATTCAAACAAATTAGATAATGTCAAAATAGGAAAGGTGTCATTTGATTGGCACAAATTAGTCAAATGCTTACTAGTAAGTAGGTACAGAGTTTTATATGTCAATTTAACACCACTTAGGTACATTTAATGTGATTATTTTGTGATTTTTTTAAATATTTGCATCATAACTTTGCTTGGGAAGTATTTTAAAGAAATTGGTTGTGCCATATAAGCACAATTTATAGATATTTTGAACATATAAAATAGAAAGGTCCACCTATAGTTAATGCAAAACTCACTTAGGATTTAAATACTAAAGAATCTATAAACAAGTTAAAACAAAACTCATAAATAAAAAATCAGATATGTTAAGAGAATAAACTCGTTGATTATAAGCAATTAGAAACCAAATTAATTAAGTAATTGAATGCTATAAATGATTTTTCTAATTGTGTGAAGTTAAATGAAGAATAGAAAAAGAAGCATTTAGGACTCTTAATAAATAGAGATTTCCAAAAAGAAAAGAAACACCCCTTAAATATTAAATACAAAATTAAGTTTTTGATTAGATACATCCTACGACACATTTATATTGGAGACTGTGAATGTTTTTATAAATTTATGAAGATAGAAATGTACTCCTAACATGCTTGAGATGGAGACCGTAATCTAAAACTTAATTTTTTAAAAGGTTAAACAATTTGGTACACAACCCTGTTGAAGGTTGTGTTTATATACATTATTATGTTAAAGGTCTTGTTCACATCCAAGTCTTCTCTAAACTTAGCTCTAATCAAGTTGATAAATGATCGGTCTCCTTATAGGTCCAACAAATCTCATTAATTGGTTCTTGAAGTGCTTATTAAAACATGCCTTTAATTAATTCATTCAAAGCCTTTTTGACCCGCTTACTCATAGTCCGTGTAACTTGCTTACTTGGTGTAATCCATATATCGTTTAAAGCTTGTTTAGTTATGCTCGTATCATTTTTTTCTCTTTTCATAAGGATTTGATCTTAAATTATTACTTGCACCTAAAAAAGAAGATCAACAACATTAAAGGTAGCATTAATGTTATAATTACCTGAAAATTTTATTTTCTAGGTATTATTTGACCCTTTTAATAAAATGAATTGGATCATACCGTTTTAGTTGTAACACTGTCTGCCTCTTCACCAAGAATCATTCTTTCCTCATATGAACCCAAAGTTAATAAACAGGTCTAAAGATAACTCGTCTTCTACTTTTTTTTAGGTTTGGTTGCACAAAGCTTATTTTTCTTTTCAATCTTTGCTTTACATGTTCATGAAATTGTCACCATGTTACCCTTGTTTTTCTCCATCCAAACTAGCTCTTCTATTAATAGATAAAGATAATGCATTCGAAAGAGTTAGTGGATTAAAATCATTAACAACTTTGAATGGTGAGCAATCAATAGATGAATGCACACCATTATTATATGTTATCTCAACAAATGGTAAGTAAATTTTCCAATTCTTTAATTTCCTTTGAATGATAACACAAAATAACGTAGTGAAAGTCCTATTCACTACTTCAATTTGACCATCAGTTTTGAGGATAAGTAATATTAGAAAATAATAATTTTTTCCTTAATATACCCCACAAAAAATTCAGAAGTAAATAAGAAATTTAGTGCCTCAATCACTCATTATATTTTTAACTCCATGTAGTCATACTACTTTCATAAAGAACAAATCATCAATATTAGTTACATCATCAATTTTATCACAAAGAATAAAATATATCATCTTAGAGAACCTGTCAACTACCAAAACTATAAAATCTTTACCCTTCCTCAACCTAGGTAAACCTATCACATTATCCATGTAAATATCTAGCCATGGTTTGTTAGGTACAAGTAAAGACGTATACATGCCTTTTAGTAAAACCCTGGGCATCCTTACTATAAATAATGCACCTATCACACTCCTTTATATGATGTCTCATTTTTAACTAATGAACCATTAAACCTCCATTATGTAGCTCACATGCAAATAACTCATGCATAGAACACATAGACACACATAATTTATTTTCAAGAAATAGATAACCATCATACCTATAAAAATTATTAAAACCCCTTTTTATATGCCAAATGAAACTTTCCAAATTCATTGTCATTCGCATATAAAATTTTCACATATTTAAATCCTAATAACCTTGTATTCAAGAAAGCGAGAAGAACATAACTCTGAGATAAGGCATTAACCACCATATTCTCCTTACCTTATTTATATTTAATGCCATATAACAATATTTTGATGAATTTGGTTTACATGGTATGGTGTTTGTTTAATGCACTTGCCTTTTGAAGTATTTTAATGAATCATGGTCAATATGCATCACAAACTCCTTAGACCATAAGTAAAATTGCCATATCTTTAATTCCCTCACTAATGCATAAAGCTCCATGTCATAAGTTTGGTAATTTAAGGCTACCCCATTGAGTTTCTCATTGAAGTAGGCTATTAGGCACTTGTCTTACATTAAATTGCTCCAAT
>JANITW010000004.1:55478508-55492197 GCA_027564335.1 Erythroxylum williamsii | reverse complement strand
ATATAACTAAATTAAAAATCATCAAATTATATATTTTTCAAATAAAGTTGATTTAATAATTAAAATATATTTGAAATAAATATTAATTTATAAATAAAATTTAATTTATGAATTATTTATTTTAGTTAAATAAAATAATTTTTATTAATAAATACCATATAAGAGATTAAAATAAATTTAGTTAACAAAAAATAATTTATCTCTAACATGTCTCTTTCATCAGTAGTTGCAATTAAATAGGTTTTTGTTTTCATTTAAAAGAAAAATAAAAACTAAAATAGCAATAGGAAAAAAAGAAGAAGAAGAAGTGAACCAAACAACTCTCAATTATGTACTCTTTCAACCAAAACTTATATAAATTTTAGTCTTAAATATAAATGAATTAAGTTTACCTTTCTCAAAATTACAAGTGTAGACCAAATTCATAAAATTCAAGCTTTGCCCGGATTAACTTATTTTGATATAATTAATTTTACCTTTTTATAATTAAATTATTCAATATATATTTCTTTTTATTTTAAAACTTAATATTAAATTGAAGTATTAAAAAAATTTATGCTAATTGCAAGTTTATATTTGTTTTAATGGAAAATAATATACTCGTAACTTTCCTTGAAAGTTGTCCACACCGCATCTAAGGAACCAATTTCTACGGTAACTTTTGGCTGTTTCCGTTTTTTGCAAGGCAATTTTCACTTTTTATTTTCATTGACTTATGCATATATATATTCGTTGACTAGTTAGTCTCCAAATAACCAGTGAAAATTTCGTGACTTTATACTGCTTAACAGGTTTAATTGACTTTATTTCTGATTCTCCTTGACCTTTTCTCACGGTAACAATTGATGATTTATTAAGCAGCTTATGTCTGAATGAGATCTCACACGAGTGTTTTTGGTCCAATTAAAAATCAACTTGGCGTCACAATTTTTGTTGATTACTTGACATCGATCAAGTCGAGAGACTACTTCTTACTAATACACCTTAAACTATAATAGTTATGGAACGGCACAAGGGTTTTCAGAACATCCTCTTCCATTTTACCAAGTTTTTTCACATAATTAATTCTTCAAATTAACAATAGAAAAGAGTAAATCGAATAGGTTAAAATACGTGCTATGATGAACCACAAGGTCAATTAAGTAAACTTGGTTAGGATTGGTGATTAAACTCGAAGCTCTATATATTTTACAATTAGTAAATAATATAATGTTCATCTTATAAATGATATTTAACTATCATAAGATTATGGTAGTTTATATTAATTAATTTAAAGTTTAACAAAGCAAGATATTCTTCCCAACTGCAAGAAATGTTTTCATAAAACGTAAGTTATAGATTTCTCATCTAAAGTTAACCTCTTGGGTCCCGTCCTACCCCTCGGTATTCGCTATTACGGAAATTGCGGAGTTTGGTGCCGGCGGATATGCTACAAGCTGAACTTTTAATTTACTAATTTCCAAATGTTGTCCTTAGAAATCTCATCATTAAAATGTCTAATCTATGAACCTATGAAAACAACAGAATTTTGTCAATTTAAAAAACCAAAAGTAAAAGTTTTCTATAAATTCTAATCACCAATTAATGTCAAATAAGTTTCAATTCAGCTCTACCAATAACAATTGTACTTAATAAAATTTCAAAAACATCTAATAATATATAATTTTACTCTTAACTAATAAAAACGATATTTTCACATAAATAATAATAATAATAATAGACAAATTAAATTAAAAAAACCCACCAATTTACAAGAATTTTTTTCGACGAATTAATCTATTATTTCTATTTTAACATGTCAAAATTTGCTAGTATTAGTCATATGTTGATAAGCTGATTTCTTTGTCCTTTTATCAAGTCCTGATTGTTAACAAGAAATGAACCATGGGTCTAACTCAGGCCTAAATTTTTCGATTGTAAAGTGAAAATTAAGAATGTTGTACGGAAAACTATGTACCACAAAGAGGTTATAGGAGAAACATCGATATTTTTATTGACCAAGACGAGAGTTGGCTTTGATATAGCCCCAGAGAAGGTTCGTATGTCTGCAAAAGAGTTCAAGTCGGCCCGGAATGTAAGCAAAAATGCAGGGCAATTAATGCAGATGGATGAATCAAATATGACTTGAAGGAACACGTGGATTTTCTGACGGACAAGCGCGTTGGAAATCCAAGGATTTCCAGATACTTTCCTCTTCGATCTTTCCTGGATTTTTCTCTCCAGGATCAGTAACTCCATCCCTGATGATACAAATGTAAAAATTACAAGCACATGTGAATATATAAATATAAACAAGAAACAATATTCAGAGCCCCAATTAGTGCCACAATTTGCATACTATCATTGGTTAGAGAGAGAGCCGATTGAAATGGAGTGGCCACCTGGGTTTCGGTTCTATCCTACAGAAGAAGAACTAGTTTCTTTTTATCTGCGAAACAAACTCGAAGGCGGTAGAGATGATTTGAACTTGGTCATTGATAGGGTTATTCCTGTCCTTAATATCTACGAGTTCAGTCCATGGGATCTTCCACGTAAAATTTCTCTAGTTAACTTTGTTGATTCTTCTTTTTTCTTTTTTTGTTGGGAACACAGTGTTTACCATACAAGCATAGCGTTACAATTTTCTGGTTCTGCATGATATTGGTTTGGAGCTGATATAGTATGCTGTTCTCTACTTGATTTCTAGCCAGCGATTGTACATGCATGGTATATTATCTTTCAGTTGGATTTTATTTGATTTCTTTTGCCCAGAATTTTCAGGGGAAGTGTGCAATAGAGACCCTGAGCAGTGGTTCTTCTTCGTCCCAAGACAAGAGAGGGAAGCTAGAGGCGGAAGACCCAAGCGACTCACAGATAATGGATTCTGGAAAGCAACAGGTTCTCCTTCCCATGTTTACTCCAACATTAACCAGATTATCGGCATGAAAAGAACCATGGTCTTCTACATGGGAAGAGCTCCTATCGGTCGAAAAACTGAGTGGAAAATCAATGAGTACAAAGCCATACAATTACGAGAAGGTTCCTCCTCCATTGCCACCGCACATACAATGGTTTAAACTCAAATCTTATTAAGTGTTCCACTTGCGCAATTATCAAATTCCTCTGAAAACATTAGCCCCACCAATATTATGTTATTTTTGATAAAACCCTTTAAGTTACTAAAAGTACGTCTTAATTATGGTTCGATTTTTTTAGATTAGGCTTAAAAGCTCATGTTGGATGTGCATTTTAAATGCTTCGTTAATTTAAAATTAATTTTGCTTATTTCTCGGTGCATGGATCTAACATTTAACTCTACGGTTAACCTGTTATTTGTCTCACTGGTATAGCTGATGCAAGAATACAGTTTATGCCGCGTGTACAAGAAATCGAAGAACCTGAGAGCATTTGATAGACGACCATTGGGACCGATAATGGTCGATACAACAGTCCGTTGTGACGGGACAGCATCATCTCATCGTCATCATAACCCTCCGGTTGTGAAGACAAAAAGTTCGGGGGAGAGTTCGTCATCCGGAGATCAGAGAAATCCCTCAAAATTAGCTGAAAGTAGCAACATGCCAGTATCTATGGACGAAGATCTTTCATGGGACTGGGATAGTTTAGATTGGTTTCGCTGAGCTCAGAATTCACAGTTCAAGTAATTCTACGTACGACGATTAGTATTAGGTTTTGTATGCTTTGTTTAAACCATGCTGATGATGAGAATAACCTGAAGTTAGTTCAAGAATGTAAAATGTTATAGATTAGTCGTGAAAAAGGCTAATGCAAAGAATTATATTCTATTATAATAAAACTGAGAATCATGCACTTATATTCTATTATAATAAAATTGGGAAAGATGAGTTATGTTGAGATTGTGAATTATTAAAGAGAAATGATATGAGTATAATTATAATTAATTTCACTGATAAATCTAACTGCAGTTATGATGAATATAATATCATGGTAAGTTCCTAGACTTGAACCTGCTCTAATCTCAAAATAGATTTCCAAGAGGAAAAAAGAATTTAGGGTATGATATAAAGACAGTGTATTGCACCATAACCTTGATGGGGTAGATCAAAGACAGCAAATCTCAAGAAATAAACGTTCTAGCTGGGTGACTTCAGAAGCCACAGTTGTCAAAGTACGATATTCAGCTTCATTGGTAAAATGAGAGATATTTAGCTGTTTATCTGATGACCAAGAGCCAAATCTGAGCCCAGAAATACAGCTAAGAGTTTTATTTTCTCGTGAAAAGACTTCAAACTGTTATTATAGAACAGTAAAAATGTCTGAGCTACCATTATAAAGAAAATATAACTTGTGTTAATTTGTATAGTTTTTGGTGGAAGGATAATTAAGGGGTTGATCCTAAAAGAATCATTCTAGGTATCAGCGTAAGAAAAAACAATTATCTGAAGACTAATTAGCGAAAGAAAGATGAGAGTGGTAGAATTCGCAAGGATGACAATTGTTTTTTTTTTGGTTAGCTCACGAAGTGTTTTAGGAGGATCTCAATTATAAGAAGGCGTTTTTAAGTCATCTACTCTCAAATTAATTCTTGCTTGTACCGGTCAATCCGTAAGGGATAAAGTGCTGGCCAAATAGATTTCTCCATTTTCAGGACTCGAACTTGAGATCTCTCTGATTAAGGGATGAAAGTGCTGAACCACTCACACCAACGTATTTAGTTAATGGCAATACAATTTAAAACACGCACATGATAACTCTTGTCAAGCAAATCTTAAGTGCACCTGTAAAGATATTAGCTCAAATCTTTTAATTAAGAGCAAAATATGCTTGTAAAGATTGCGCCAGAGAACGAATAAAGCAGGGAGATGGCTGGACAGTAGATACTAACGAAGAAGAGTGAAGGAAGACGCCATAGTGAAGCATAACCATTATATGTGACATTTTTCCATATGATTGTTCAAGATAGCTTGAAATACAAAAACATTCTACTTCTAAAATTATTTAAAAAATGGTGAAATATGTGAGATTTTACAAAATATTTTAATTTAGAAAAGGGCAATGATTAAGAAAAAATTAAAAGCAAATATCTGTACTACAAAAAAAAAAGTTATGATTGCGAATAGTTACATTTAGTGTTTTTACATTCCCCCGAATTAGAAATGTTATGATTGCGAATAGTTGTATTTAATGTTTTTGCATTTCCCCAAATCTAATGTTCGGTCTGATTCCCCTACTTTCGGCTAGTAATGGTATTGTAATGTTTCGACATGGAAACAAAGCCTAGTTGAATAAATTCAGTCAACGACCAGGAATAGACTGCCTTGAAGAACGAGAAAAATTGTTACGTGAGACAATTGAAGGTAAATTTTGGTGATGTATAGAAAAAGTTCGTTTGACTTTGAATTAGAGGGAGAAATGACTTTGAATTAGAGGGAGAAAACTGATAAAGCAGATACAGTAAATTGTCTGTTAATTACTTTTAATTCGTATAAAAAATAGGGACCTATTAAAAATAAAATAATAATAAGTGCTTGTTAGACGATGGTAACCCATTAAACAACATGAGACTCCTAAAGTATAAGTCCTGTTGAAAACAATAAAAAGAAAAAAGGCACCTGTTAAAATAAAAGGAATCGTTTGCAAGTTGAAAATAGAAGGAGTTTATTATAAAAATAAACGAGCCTCTTGTTAAAATAAACATATATACAATATAATACAGAATTATAAAAGATAACGAGAGAGAGAAGAAAGATGCAGTCGATTTATACTGATTCGGCTTATAATCTAAGCCTACGTTTAGTCTTTAAGTACGCAACTTAATTGTTTCACTATGGAACCAAATAGTAATTTGACGAGCTTCTTCAAACTTACGAGTATATATTTTTCAAGGTTCTCTAACTTTTCACACTCGAAATGTATAACAAGCTTCTAAAAGTTCACTGAGAATAAAATGTAAAATCAAAAGTAAGTTCTCAAATAACAATTTCTCTCTCGATAGAGTGATTTCACTTTCTAAGGCACAATAAAAATGATATAACTCTCAAGATTATAAATGCCGCTCAAATGTTTTGAAAGTCTTAGTATGTTCATTTTTTTACAAGTATTATTGCTCTTCTTTAAATAGTCAATTTCTTCAACTAGTCGTTGCTTTATCTTACATCATTAGTCAACTAGGTAGATTTAAATTTAAATAACTTTGATATCATCTTTGCCAAATAAATTTACAGTAAACTTAGGGCTAATATATGACTTTCATAATTTCTAAGATCCTTTCAGATAAACTATTTCTAATAAGGTATGTTCACAAAGAAGATTCTTGTAAGAACAAAGTGTATTTCTTATAATTTTGTTTCCTTTCGAGAATTATACCATTAATTATACAAGGAAATAAATCCATTTTGGATTTTAAATCATTATACAGTTATCATCAAAATTGTTAATCATAAACTTTGAGCTAACAATCTCCCCCTTTATGATGAAGACAAGCAATAATAGATATAGTTTTCAAAGTTTAAAGAGATAATAGATGCTTTTGAAAGATACCTGTGACTTTTATATGTTCAGACATTTAGAAGGAGCTTGTTTCTTAAAAAAGGACCCTATTGTTTATATATCACATATTTTCATAAGTTTAACAACATAATCAATCACATTTATAATCGAGGCAGTATTGAGAAATATATCATCATATATGGAAAAAAATACGCAAAAATGCAAAAAATATATCTATATAAACTCTCCCCCTTTGTCATTATAAAAAATAATGAAGTATGGAGAGGAAGTGAAATAAAATATAATGAAATAGAGGGAAAGAGTAAATAATGCATTAAACAAAATTATTAGTATAAATAAGCCAAGCATAATGTCAATAGCAACAGAGTTATTGAAGAGATTCAATGATTCTTCTAAGGAAAATCTGTATGTCAAGAAGTTGATTATGCATGCTATTTATTTGTTCTCGCATTTGTTCTTGATTGGTTTGAATATCCTTCAGTTGTTGTTAAAGATTTTCACTATTTTCATTCTAAGGAGGGACAGGAGTTTGATGGTTTGGAGCAGGACATAAGTTCTTTTTGTTACTCTTTTAGATCTTTTGTCTACCTAAACATTGTTTTGCAACCTGTATCCAAATTGATAGGGAACGGAAGGGTGAAACTTAGCCCGTTCATATCAATTTAGATTTGCAAAAGGAACTCCATAATGGTTGAACATCTTGATGAGCAACATTTTATATGGTAGGCAACTGGTGATATTCTTATGATTCCTTTTATTCACCGTGAACCTCAAGATCATAGCTGAAAGATTCCTTCTATTTCCTTTTAACAAATTATGCAACATATAAGTGTCCAATAAGTTGCACCTTTCAACTGAGCTACTTCTGGAAAAAATTGAAGTAGTTGAAAGTGATGCAGGGCATCGTGGTATTAAGTCTAATTGTTTACTTCAGGGCCTCCAGTCTTAGGTGTTTTCAGCATGAAGGCAGATGGATTTGACAACTTCAACTAGCTCCAAATCATTAACATCCCACTTATGATAGGAAAAATTAATTCTTCCCATAGGATCTACTTCTAGTATATCTCCTAAGATTTCCTCATAAATTAAAAATTCATATTGATGCACTCATGAGACAATAGCTAGTTTTCCTTTAATTTCTTTTTTCACGTATGTGTAGAATATCATTACTAGCTCATCGCATACTATCTCATTTAATTTTAGGAAATTTTCTAACTAATGGCAACAAAGTAAGGAGAGATAAGTATACCTATGTCATTAAACATCATGGAGGCAAGAATCGCCCATAAATCACCTTTCTTTTCTTATACTGCATTTTATAACAAACTTCAGCTTCCATTGATTGAATTTTTTTTTTGTGGTATTGATGTCTTTCCTTGTTGTGCAGTTGATTCACTTCATCTTTCATGGCTAAAACCCAATTTTCATCAATAAGAGCCTCTTTTACGGTCTTTGGTTTTATTTGTGAGATGAGAACAACAAAGTTGTTCTTAAATGACGATCTTGTTCTTAAACTTTCAAAGGGATCTCCTAGAATATGTTGAGGTGTATCAAGACCTGTCCATTCTCACGATGTTTTTCATTGCATAGGCTTCTGTTGAGATGAAGGAACCTTCTCTATTCTAGCTTCAGAGGGCCTTCTTGATTTTGTAATTCTGAAGGTATTATAGGCGTAGTTTGATTCTCATATGTACTTTTAGATACCAATGGATGCTCTTCATCATCTGAGTCAGTTGTTGTTGTTGAAGGTGGTGCTTCATCAAATACCACATGTATTGATTCTTCTATCTTCTTTGTTCTTTTATTATATACTCTAAATCCTTTACCAGTGTTATTGTAGCCTAAAAAGAGAGTTTTGTTTGATCTCATATTGAACTTTCTAAGGATGTCTTTTCCATTGTTTAGGACGAAATACTTGCAGCCAAATGCTTGAAAGTAAGCAACATTTGGTTTTCTTCCTTTCTATAGCTCATAGGGGGTCTTTCTCGTAAAAGGTTTTATAAGGTATTTGTTTAGTACATAACATGTCGTGGATACTGCTTTTGCCCAGTATTCATAAGGTAGTCCACTTTCATATAGCATGGTCCTGGCCATATCAACCAAAGTTCTGTTTTTTCTCTCAACAGCTCCATTTTGCTTAGGTGTCCTTGGACAAAACAAGTTATGAGTCATACCTTGTTTCACAAAATTCTTCAAACTTTATATTATCAAATTCTCCTTCATGATCGCTTTGAATTGAAGGGATATAGTACCCTTTTCTACCTAAATTTTTCTACAAAACTTCTCAAACACTTCAAAAGCATCATCCTTATTTGATAAGAAATAAACTTATGTAAATCTGGAGCAATCATCTACTATAACAAAACTATAATGTTTACTACTAAAACTCTGATTCATAATGGGACCAAATAAATCTGTGTGCACAAGTTTAAGAGGATGGCTAGTAGATACAATATTTTTATGAGGAAAGCTGATTTTGACTTGTTTACCTTTTAACAAGCCTCATAAACTTAATTTCTTTCGAACTTTAAGATCGGTAGTCCTCTTTTAACTTTTTTTTGGAAAAATGACTGTCATGTCCAAATCTTCTATGCTAGATAAATGAATCATTTTCTAGAGAAACAAAACACTTAACACTTTGTGAGGACATGTCTTCTAGTTGAGCATAATATATATTATTATTTCTAAAACCAACAAACACAACATTATCATTATGAATATCGACAATTTCACAATAAGATGCATAAAAAAATGACTTTGGAAACCTTTGTCACATAGCTGACTCACACTCAACTAGTTATGTTTCAAATCATCAACAAAGAGAACGTTATCAATAGAGGTAGAGTCAGAATTACCAATTTTACCAATTTCGGTGACCTTTGCTTTATTTTTGTCTGCAAAGACAACATTACCTCTGTCTTTTCTTTCAATGTAGTTGAAGTGTGATATTTCACCTATCATGTGTCTCAAATAACCACTATCAACTATCCATTAATTCTCCTTTGTCTCCATTTTGAAATATAGCTACAGAAAGCATTATGTCTAAGTCTCTCCTTATTTCATGCTAATAGTTTTGTGTTGATACACTAAAAGACTTATTTTATGCTTCTCTACCTCATTTGTTCCTTCAAACCTGACTTGTAGTTTGTTCCATATTTCTTTTACTGTAGAGCAGTAGGATATCCATACATATCAAGTGATATTTTACCTTAGCGTTTAGCTGTGCATTTCTCTTGTCAGCATCAATTTATACTTCTGCGTAATCGGAAGTGGGAATTGTAGCTCCAACTCTAATTGCTTGCCATACATCAATATCTATATATTGAAGATATATGGTCATTCTCTCTTTCCAGTATAAGTAGTTGTTTTCATTAAAGTAAGAAGATTTTGAGATAGATTGTCTTTCAAAACTTCTCGAGGTATTTACCATAATCTATCACGTGCTGTAAAACACAATAAATGTGTAACCTGTCTTTGATACCAAATGATGAAGTAAACACACGCTAGAGGGAGGGTGAATTATGTGTAACTTAAAAAAATTTCGCAAATTGCTTTCAATTTGTATAAAAACAAGGGCCTATTAAAAATTAAAATAATAAATGCCTTTCAGATAATAATAGTCTGTTAAATGACATGAGCCTACTAAAGTATAAGTCCTATTAAAAAAAATAAAAATGAAGGCGTCTGTTAAAATGAAAGAAATCATTAGTAAGTTGAAAATAGAAGGGGCTTATTAGAAAAGTGAAGGAGTCTCTTGTTGAAATAAACACACACACAATATAATGTAAAAATATAAAAGATAAAGAGAGAGAGAGAGAGAGAGAGAAGAAGGACGGAATCTATTTATACTAGTTTGACTTACAATCTAAGCCTATGTTCAGTCTCCAAATATTCAATTTGAGCGTTTTACTATAAAAACTAAGTAATAATTTGATGAGCCTCTTCAAGCTCACGAGTACATATTTTTTAAAATTCTTCAATCTTTAATACCCGAAGTGTATAACAAGCTTCTAAAAGCTCACTAAAGAATAAAATGTAAAATTAAAAGTAAGTTCTCAAATAAAAAGTTCTCTTTTGATAAAATGATTTAACTTTCTTAGGCATAATAAGAATGATATGACTATCAAGAATATAGATGTTGCTCAAATGTTTCGAAAGTCTGAGTATGCTCAGTTTTTTACAAGTGTTGTTGCTCTTCTTTAAATAGTCAATTTCTTCAACTAATTGTTAATTCATCTTGCATCCTTAGTCAACTGGATACATTTAATCTAAATAACAATAAATTGCAGCCTCTTTTTATTTTTAGATGGAGTTATTTCAATACAAGCACAGAATTCTCCTACGCATAAATTAAGGGCTAATAATTATTTAAAAATTATTATAATTATAAGTTAATATCAAAATAGATAATGCTCGTAAGCTTAGTTATATTGAAGCGTTTCAACATTTTCTATAAAATATGATTATCTAACATAACATTAATCTCTTTCTATATTCACGATAATATAGTGATGTGACAAGTACTGGACCGGCTGTGGACATTGTCTTGTTCTTTTCAACGTATTAGACTTTTGTTTGCCTTTCTATAGACAATGTGACGATTACTTGGAAGGTCTAACGAAAATGCCAAAGCTAAAAGGCAAAAGCAGAAAGGGACTCTTTAGAACAAAAGTTGGTTCCAAGAAATTATTCTGAACAAGCCCGAAGCTAAGACGTTAGAATATTCCACATGCAAGAAGACACGACGCAATCGCTAAAGTTGGACGCCTTTTTAAGTCAAGATGGCAACGTCTTCCTAACTTCTTCAATTTGCATTCAAGTTCTTTAAACCAAGCTTTTTCTTAAAGACAATATTCAATTATTTTCTATTACAATTTCAACATGCTTCAGGAACTTATTATACCAAAGTAGTTTACGCGAGAGATGACAAGTTAGTCTAATCTTATGTACCATTATTCTTTAATATATACATAAATTAATGTGTATTTTGGATTTGTCTTTCTCGACATACCTTTCATTTTCTAGATTTACTGTACAATTATTAATTTAAATATTACCTAATCCTATTGATTAAAGACTTAAATTATGAGCATTATTAACAAGTTAGCAATAGTTTATATAAAAATATTTATTTAGATTATGTTTTTATGGTATGAACTTGAAAGAAAAATTGTTTACCCATTTTGTATGTAACGTAATTTGTAATTGTGAAAAATACTATTTCAAATTTATAACAATTTTTTTTGATAATTCAAATTTATAACAATTGATGTAGCTAGTTTGATAATTTAAAATTTATGGTATTATATTACCTAAAAATGTATAACTTTTAGAATAACTAATATACATTAATGTTAATATAAAGTGTTATCAAATTTTATATTAATTTTTTATACTTTAATCTAAAATTTGACATTCACATCCACCTCAACAAGCATATCTCTTTACTTGGTGAATAATTATCAACAATTATTTATGAAAAGGTTTAATTAGTAGACAAAACTTAATCAACACGTACGATACATTATAAAAAGAAGCGTTAGAAACAAATTACAAAGAGACAAAACAAGTATTTCATTCTGATAAGCATAGTTATTTGTTTAAAATTAAATTCTTATTGAATATATTATAATACGCATTAAGTTCTAGTTCTTACATTAGTTACAGCACAGTGCTAAATTTTTTGTCGATATAAGTTGAACTCTTCGTGGGTTTTTTTTTTTCTCTTTTAGCAAAACAACTCATAATTATAACTGATTATTAGTCTAAACAATTTATGTTTAGACTTTCCTATTATATAACATACTATGATCTCTTTAACGGACCATACATTTAGGGACTCCCTAATGAAAACGGAAATTTATATGGTAACAACATAGATATATGTAAATATTTTATTTGTAATAATTGCTATAGTACGTGCTTTTGATTTTTGTTGTCATGGGATTTAATTTCATGTGCATGTCTTTTGTTATTAAGCTATTTCTATTTCAGCGAAATTGAGGGAATGGACTCAGACAATTGATATTTAACAAGGGACGACCCATTACAATCTTCAAAAGCTATACATGTGTCATTTCAAATCAAGGCAAAAGATGCCAAATTCAAAAAAAAAAAAGAACAGTGCATAGTCGATTCTGGGTTTTAGGAATCGTCTCATCTCCCAGACAATTTATTTGTCATATACTAGGACTTTAATTCACCGTGGTCGGTACACTTGAGCAGCGAGGGGTCAGGAAGGCTAAGAAAAGCTCCCTGATATTCTTTGAGAGGAACTCGACCATACATATCGAGACTGTATGTTTGTCCCAAGTGGCTTAGTGGAGGTAGCTGTCTTGAGACTAAAGTCAAGTCCAGCTGTATCTATTTTTGTACAAAGTTTTGTCGGGGCCAAACAGATGCACTGTCCGTCCACCTTTACACGCCCAACAATTGCTTTTCTGTAGGTGAAATTTCGGTCACACGATCCTCCATCCTAATTCCGTGCCTGTGGCATAGAGAAATAAAGTTAGCGCTTGAACATGTTTTCATAATTGATAAACAGTTAATTCTGCTTTTAGAATTGATAAATAGGTTTTAGAACTCTGTAAGGTAAAACTCAGGTAAAGAAAAAGTCTACAACATTATTAAAGTTTTTTTTTCTCCAAAAGAATGCAACTTTTCTTAATTGAACTACATGTCACTATAAGAAAAATTAGTTTCAGCAACTATTATTAATGATTGCTAAAAGTAAGAAAATGGTCGTTAAAAGTTATAGCGACCAAAATCGAGTTGGTCACAGGTGGTCATTATATGGTTGTTACTAAAAGTGCTCAGTGACGAGTTATTACGTTGATCGTTAAAAATGCGTTATTAACAACCATTTAAAATTGGTCACTAAAGGTAGAATTATTAGTAACCAAATTTATACTTGCTAATGTAAAATTTTATAGCCTCTATAATGTTAGAATGGTTGCTATAGTTATGCATATTGCGACCAAATTATTCTTGATGGTAAAAAATAATCTTATAACAACCAAGTCAATGGTTACTATAGCTATTCATACTACAACTAAATTATTTTTGTTGGTAAAAAATAATCTTATAGCAACCAAGTCATTGGTTACAGTTATTTTTAACCGGTTGCAACAAATGATGTATCATATTAATTTAATAATTTTTAATTTTAATAATTATTTTTTAAAATACAAATTTTTAATCTTATTTTGTTTAATAACT
>JANITW010000004.1:55449164-55459896 GCA_027564335.1 Erythroxylum williamsii | reverse complement strand
CCAAAATGATTTCATTAAACTCTCAAATCTCAACTCATTTGTCTCATCACCTTCAACTACATCTGATCAGTCATAATTCCTATCTTCCTTTCTATAACGTGTCACTTGTGCGCACACACACACACACACACACATATATATATGTACAATTTATATTCCAAAATCATCAACCCAAGTTGATTTTCTCTTCACACGTATATCTAATTTCATTATCCATGCACTATTTACATTTCGTTAACATCAGAAGAATAAAGTTTTACAAATCTTTAATGGCATTCCAAGCCACATTACATCATCATGTCAAAATCTCAAATTATAAAAGGTCCTTGAACAAAAAAAATTCTTGCTTTCCCAAAATCAACTCAAACTACATAATAAGTAAATTTGGAGAAATGCCCTTAGGCTGTTGATGACTTGGTCTCTTAACTATCACCTGAAGATGGGATACAAGGGGGTGAGCTTGAAAGCTCGTGGGTAACAAGTTTATAACAAAGAATAAGCAAAATCGTTGAGATGTTCATTTGTCTAATAAAAGTCATAGGGAATTTATAAAACACTTTGTTCTTAAATTCTCGGTCAATTTCACGATCTTTTTGCTCAAAACTTATAGTTAAAAATGTCCTCACCTCATCAAAGCAAAGTACATTTAATCATCACTATAGAACACTCAAATTATTCAGCAAACTTGACAATTTCAAAGATGCAATGTACAAACAAATAGCTCGAGGGTTCCATGGACACAAAATGGAGAAACTGAAGTTTACCCCATGAACATAATGAGTCCATTTTTCGAAGCTCATATGCTACAAGCGAGCAGCACGAAGAAGGCCCTTATCAACGTGCATGTGATGAATAGAATGGTTCCACTCTCACCCAAACAAAAATATATAATCATGCTCAAATCATTTTATCATATGCTCATACTTTAATTCTTTCACATCTTTTTATTCATACAAAATGCCATGACATGTTTCAAGGCATTACATGAATATTTCAAAACCATTTTCCATTTTATAATCAAAATTCATACACCAACATATGGCACTTTCTCAAATCACTCAAAAGACATTTAAAGCAATATTTATGGAGTAATTGAAATCATTTTATTTTCTTGATTTGTAAAAACATTAATGGCTCATAACTCTATTATAAACATGTAACCCACCTTGATTTCCTTGCTTATAGACTTGCTCAAAATGCCTCTTCTCTTGTTCCTCTTGCCTCTTTGATCCCCTTTATATAATAACAAAATATCTCACTCAATAGGGTTTTCAATTGAAAATCCCACAAAGCACAATCACTAAAATTGGTTGGAATAATTAAACTCATGGATTTTTTAAACTCCATGAACTAAAATCCTTCCAAAAATCTCAAAAGATTTAGGTGATCTTACCTTGGTTCTTCACCAAATGAAAAGATCTTTGGCTCAAATGGAAGCTCTTCTCTTCCTCTACTTTTTTCTCTTCTGGAACCACTTCAAAATCTCTCTCAAAAGCTAAGAAATGATGAAACCCTAGCTCAGCTCTGTTCTTTTCTCTCAACTACGGAAATCTCTCTTCTTTCTCTCTTTGATTTGTTATTTCTCTTCCTCTCTCCCAATTCACGTTTTTTCTTCTTTTTCTTAAACAAGATCACATTTTGGTCTTGTCCTTCCAAAAATACCCCTCCTCTCCTTTGATCTTCCCATTTTGCCCCTTCTTTCATTTACCTCCTAACTCCTTTAATCTTCTTAAACATCATATTAACTCTAACTTAATTCAAATCTTTCCATCTAATTTCAAATCTCTATTTATGCCCATCAAATTAATTACTCAATTTTAAAAATAATGAAACAAATAAATCAATAATAATTGAAAAAATTTAGGGTCTAACATACAATTCCTTCCTCTCCTATTTCTGAATTAGTTCCTAGTACTGATGCTCAAAGTCCTGGTCTTAGGGGAGGGGCACAGGGAGGTTTTACTATTAGAAAAAGTAGAAAATTTAGGAGGAAACAGAAGTAGGAGTCTTTCTAGGTTTGTTTGTGTTATGGATTTAGTCTTTTAGAATGTTAGGGGGCTTAACAATCCTAAAAGACAATTAGCTGTGAATGCTTATCCTAAAAGATTATTTGTTTCTTTTATTTATTTGATTGAATCTAGGATTAAGTCTCCTTCCTTTTTGAATAATGTTTGCTCCTCAATGTTTCCTAGATGGCTTTCTTACAGTAATGTAGATCAGGCTTCAAATGTTAGGATTGTGTTAGCTTAGAACCTATTTTGCTTCTTGTGTTCTACTGTGCACTAATGATCAACTGAACACTTAGAGGTGACACCTACAAACTGTTCTTTTTCTTTCTTTGTGACTTGTGTTTAGGGGTCGAATAACCCCAATCTTAGGAAGAATCTATGGTCTGATTTGTCTAATATCAACCTCACTGTTGGTGATATACCTTGGATTATAGCAGGGGACTTTAATGCGATTCTATTCTCTCATGAGGCTGAACCTATAAGTCCCTCGACTATGTATAGAATGAGTGACTTTAGGAAGTGTGTGGAGGACTATGCTTTGTTTGATTTAAATTCTAGTGGTCCAAGTTTTACTTGGAACCACAAGCAATATGGAGATTGCTTTATTGCTAGGAAGTTAGATAGAACTCTTATTAATTCAGATTGGAGCTCTATGTTTCCTCATTCTTATAGTGTCATTCATAACCCAAACATCTCAGATCATTCTCCAGTAGTGGTTAGGTCTTTAGCAAACTTGCAAAAGAGATTCTATCCTTTCAGGTTTTCAAACTTTCTAGTCTCTCAACCTAAGTTCCTTCAGACAGTAGAGAATGCTTGGTCCTCTCAGGTTTAGGGTACACCTATGTTTTGTGTAGTGTCTAAGCTTAAGTGGGTTAAAAAAGCTCTTAAAATTCTTAACTTTAGCTGGATAGGTGATGTGAATGATAGAGTTGAGAGTTGTCAAGTTACTCTTAATAATATCTAAGATCAAATGAGACTTTTGCCTAAGTCTTCTCTTTTAATGGATAAGGAATCTGAAGCCATTAATGATTTAATTAGAGCTGATCAGGATGTTAAGTCAAGTAGACTTCACTTTTATTAATTTTAGGGACAATCAAATAATAATAATCTTAAAAATAAATGAACTGTTTTGATAAGTTCATTAAGTGTGCAGAAAATGTAAGTAACACTTAGTCATCCCAAATGATACGTCAGCAACAGACGATACACGTGATCACAGACGAAGTGAAACAACAGGCGAAGCGCAAAAAAAACAGACAAAGCAAACAACAGACGAAATAAAAAACAACAGACGAAGCGTAAAAACAACAGAAAAAGCAAATAACAAACAAAACGCAAACAACAGACGAAACAAATAACATACGAAGCGCAAACAACAAACGAAGCGCAAACAACAAACAAAGCGCAAACAACAAACAAAGCAGAAAACAATAAACGAAGCACAAACAATAGATGAAGCAAACAACAGATGAAGCGCAATTAGTTGGAGTTAGTTACTGAACTCAACTAAATAACCATCTCTTAAAGATTCAAGAAGCAGTTTTCAAGAAGACAGTGGAGTCTTAGGCTATAAATAGTAGTCCTAGTCAAAGACTAAAACAATTTTTGCTTACAAGAGAGAAAATTGTGATTGTACAATACTTAGAGAAAATTTTGTACTCAAAGTGCAAAACAATAGAGTGAATCTTACTGTAATATAAAGCTCAAGATAGTTTTCTTAGAGAGAGAAAGAAAAGCTGTAGCCTGGAGAGGTTAAGATAGCCGAAAGAATAATTTGTCAAAGAGGCATAAAGAGGCTCTGGAAGGGAAGAAAGAATACTTCTAAAAGTTGAAAAGTATAGTGAAATCTCAAACAAACTCTAAGGACTAGACATAGCCCAAGGTTTAGGGTGAACGAGTATAAAATCTGGACATCTATTCTCTAACTCTCATAATTTAATTTTCTTATTGTTAGACAAGTAGATAAAGTTACTTGCAATTTCAATACTTATCAATTTTTAGTAAAGTGTTTTTGGTATTCATCTGATAGTTGTAAAGATATTCAAGAAATCTCAAAAGATTAACAATTTCGAAAAGATTACACAATTTAACCCCCTTCTTGTGTATTTTGTATACTTTACGTGATTCCTATATTAACAAGTGATTTACTTCAAAATGGTGGTCTTTGACAACTTCCTCAAATTAGTTTAGTGCTAGAGTTGTTGAAAATGTATATCGTCAATACTAGTCTACAGCCACTTGGACCTCACAAACTATTTCATCGTATCATTACGTACTCAAAATGTTGCTCCTGTTTTATGCTTATTTCATCAAATGGTCTTCGCAAATCATTAGGGTAAGCGATAAAGCTGACGTGTGAGGAGATTAATGTTACACCTTTTTGCCCTTAGGGGCATTTTTGTCTTTCTCCTGTTAAGTAGACAACTATTAATTGTAATTTTGGTTTTCAATGCTGGTTAAGTTACATAATTTGATCCATTTGAGGGTAATAAATTAACCCAATAAATGATCTAAATTAATGGGTTGAAGTTCGGGTAAAAAATGGATCACTTTCAGTATGGAGCTGGTGTATATCGGCCTTGTGATAGGGAAGTTCGATATAAAAGTTATATAAAGGTTAAGGTCTCATGCAGTTACTCATATCAGTCATAAGCATACAGTTATTTGACTCGTTAAGAGAGCTTGCGTATTAAGAAAACTATAGAAAGGCCTAAATTGAGTGTTGGTGAACAACTTTCTCAACTATCGCGGGAGGGTCGGAGCTCGGTTCGGCAGCAAAAATTGCTTCGGAACTAGGAATGGAAAAGAAATCAGGTATTTCACATTTTGTTTGTTTTTATATGAGATTTTGAGATGTATATAAAGGCATTAGATGAAGGAAAGTCGTCACTTAAATGATCTATTCACCCATAAGTGGTAGTGTCATAAGAGTTGATGGCTCGTACTCTGATCGCTTTTATGTGGAGGTCTAATTGCATATATTATATATTTAGCCCAGAGGTACAAGGTCTCTTCTCATGTTGAGCAGAGTGCCTTGATCAAGGAACTTTTCTCCATTAGATACATTGGAGAGGGAGGTGTTCGGGAGTCTATCATCCAGATAGTGCATTTGCAGAGTAGGCTGAAGGCATTGGATATACCGATCACTGACTCTCTTATAGTGCATTAGGCATTAAACACTCTTCCTTAAGTGTTTAAGATGTTGGCCACCTCCTACATCTCATAGGATGAGATTTGGGGCATTAATGCTTTGATTTCTCGGTGTGTTGCATGTAGCACCCCACTCTTGCAAGACACATACCCAACATCCTGAGTGATGTCCGAGAACATACCTCACAAGGGTGGCATGCTAGCATAGTTAGTCAGTAAAATCTCATTACAGATTTTTTTATAAAAAATCACATGCAAATGCAAAAATTAATAATCAAATTGGCCAACTTTATTCATAAACGTTTTCAATCACAGCAATACAATTATCAAAATTTCAATAGCCATTTGGGCCTATTACAGATACAAAATACTTATAGTCATAATTTGATTACATAGCAAAATCATTTACAAACATTTCCAATTTGGAAATTTATTACAAAACATAAATATTCGAATACACAAGTTACAATAATTGCAGAAGACTCAATTTGACATAAAATAAAGAAAGAAAAGGCAGACGCAAACTGATCCTGACCTCTATCTCTTACTTGAATGCGGTGTCTGTACTCTCATTAGCCTAACGGGATAACTTTTCTGAGCGTGAATAATATTGTAAATTTTGGGTGAGTTTTACAAACTCAGTGAATGACCATCCTCAATGGCTCACTCAATCACATACACATATAGTTCATATAATCACATATCACTTTGTTTATAACATTCACATTCTCATTCAATTGTAAGTTAACAGGATATTGCAATCATTCGAACATACATATTAACTGCATATGCAATACACATGTGACTCACTTTCATTTATTACTTTGTTGTGATAGAGCGCCTATAACTATCTCGTATTTATTTTGAATACCAGGCTTATTGATGACTTTCTCATATCCGTTGAGGATACCGGGCTCATTTTACATAGTGAGCCTTTGGCTCTTATACGCTTTCTAAGTTTTAAACTCTTTTTCATAATCTAAGCTTTAAGCTCTTTTTCAGTAGCTATTCCGGTCACAACTGCCTTTATGTTTCATGCATTCATGTAATGGAATGCATCACATTTACATATTTTCAATCAGTCACATGATTTTGGATTCACAATCACTTTCACATTTATTATCAGATCTTGGTCTGGTATTCAATAATTAAATTGAGAATACACTTATTTCTTCTCATTCATATATAAGTACACTTCAATATCACATTTATGCATCAAGTCTCGAACCTTCATTGTCTGGCATCAACATAAGCAAATCACATTCATATCAATTATATTCACATTGCATAATAATCATAACCGTAGTCATTCAATGCAGAAATTGAAATCAGAATAAACAATAAAATGAGATCATCTAGGTCAACTCATTGTAAGCTCCAGATCAGCATTAGCTTCTATGATCTGGAAACTTCTGAATGTGAATGTTTAACCTACACATCACAATTATACAATACGCACGTTGCACACATATTAATAATTGCATAATCACATAACATTTAGTTTTACACATATGTATGTGTGTAATGTATAATGCATGATCAATGACAATCTCAGGTATATTATCCAATTTCACATCTTATGCTCATTTTCATTTCATAATTCAATCACTCGTCATTTTTTTCTAGCATTATTTGCTCTCATAATAACAATTTCTCATTCACTTTAACTTGATACCCATTACTCCTCTCCTTTGAATCACAACTACAATCATATGAATATCTTCATTTCCATTATACACATGTCTTTGATGCTTTAATAGCAACAATTTATTCACTAATGTTATTCTAACATTACATAATCATACAATATCCAAACTCTCATTCTTTCTTATAAATTCTCCAAAATTCCAAACCTTTTGGTCTATTTTCCATGACCAATTAGACAATGCAAATGAAGTAATTTGACAATACTCTCTTCTACAAAATTGTTCTCCTATCTTTTAAGTTTCTAGTGACACTAATATCATTCAATTTGGTTCAGTAATATGAAAGTTATACCCTAAAAATCTTTGGACTATTCTTATACTGACATAGTATCCTGTACTTAACTTAAATTCAAAATCTGGAACTCTAGAGACAGAATTAAAATTATTTCTTCAGACAACTTGTAGTCCTATGTCTCTAGTTTACTCTAAATAAAAAATAATCTCATTTGGATAACTAGAGAAGAAGTTATAGGTAAAAGAAGGAAGGATATTTAATGAAAAAAAAGCTCTCGGGTGCACAATCGGACTTGTGCACGATAGTGCACTTTTAATCTTTAACAAAATAAGTCATAGCCATACATCATCAGTGCACGGTTGTGCACTCCAACTTAACTATGTCATGGGCGTGCAACCTTCATGCACGCCCATGCACACCAATGAGTCACGACCATCCAACCTTAACGCATGGTTGTGCACACCCACTCTCCAGGCCAATTTCTATCCCAATTTTATCACTAATTCTCTCTTAAATGATTTCATATTGTAATAATTTTTGGTGGAGATGTAAAAAAAGTCTAATGGTTTAAGTCCTAATTCATTCGGAGGTCGGGAGAAGAAGTTATAGCCTAAATACTAAAGGATGTTTGAAAATAGTCTCCCTTTTGTAGCCATAGAAGTCACGGTTGTGCAGGAACACAATCGTGAGTTTCTTGCAAATTCAAATGTCACGATCATGCTCTAGCACGATCATGACTTTTGAATTTATTAGAAAAGTCACGATCGTGCAAAAGCATGATCATACTTTTCCAATTTCTTTGCTTTTCTTCTTCTCTTCTGATATCGCGATTTTCTTCTCTTCTTCTTTCTTTTTCTTAAATCAACATTTCTAGCTTACATCTACCCCATTTTCGACTTCCATTCAACCTAACACATTCAAAGATAAATGAAATCCCAAGAATCAACACCAAATATCAAAAACATCACATATTCATGCATCTTCTTCATTTTGCTACACTTTCCTTCCACTGCTGCAAATTTTTTTCATCTCCATCGACACTTTCACTTCATCTCTCATTTATCATTTTAATCATTCCCATATCATTACATCACCTTACATCTATTTCTTAAGTCACAACTCCTGTAAATCATCTTTAAAGATACTTAAAAATACACATAAATGACAGTAACAAAACATATCATATACTTATGTATATATAAACTCTTCTCTGAAAATTTCTGCACTCATTTCATTCCTATTTTCATTGATCTTCCAACTTAAAAATCATTTTGAAACACTCTTATGACATATTAATCATCAAATATGTAAAAACCACAAATCCATTTTTTCATCTTAAACTCACGGTGTTCATGAAAATAGCCATTTTCTCATGATCATGTAATGATAAATATATCACCAAAGTTGCTTCATATTTCTACCACTCATAAGGATTTACATAATACTTACTTGATAAAGCTCCAAGTTCTTTAAAACCTCTAAAAGCCCTATCTCTTCTTACATCCACGTGCATCATCTTGAATGTGGATTGGTTTAGGTTTTCTTGGGGCAAATGAAAGAAATAACAAAGTGGGAGCAGCAAAAGATAGTTGAAAGCAAGGTGTAACTTTGGTGAAAGTTCAGTGAAACAAGATCCCAAGAAGAAGAAGAAGAAGCTTCAAGAAGAAAGCCATCACGATGATACTTTAGGACAAGACAAAAATGTGTCTTTGTCTTTCAAAGTTAAAGGAAACGTGGGCTTATGATTTGGACACTTGTCCAATTCCTAAGACTTTAACTAGTTTAGTCCAACCAACTCCAATTTTTTTACTACAAATGTCTCCCAATTTTTTTAATTATCATTTTCTTAAAAATTCTAAAGTCATCTATAAAACTTCTCTAATATAAAAGCCACAATTCTCAATAAAAATCAAATTCCACATATATAAATCAATTATACTCGAAAATGTCAATGAATACATGTAAAGTCATTTTAATGTGTACAAAAACTTATATTCACATGCATGTATGCTAACATTATGCATGAGCATGAAATGAATTTTTCTTAATCACTCATTAATCTCACATATACCGTATTTCAGGGTTCTAAACCTTAGTATAGGAAATGGGATGTTGCACTGCAGCAGAGGAGCAGATCTAGAGCTCTCCTCATTCAGCTATGTATGCAGCTGCGATGGGTAAGGGGAAGCCCAAACCTCAGCAACTGAAGGGTAAGAGTAAAAAACTCAAACCTTCTCCTCAGATTCAGAGTGGGCAGTCTAGCATTGCAAAAGGTCCATATGACCTTAATGTGAGATGCTTCTTCTATAAGAAGAAAGGACACAAGAGTCTAATTGCCAGAAATACAAGCTATAGAAGGTCAAACAGAAACTATGAGGTAACTCCTCGGCCTTTATAATTCATGAATCCAATGTTGCTATAACCACATCAAGTTCTTGGTGGTTAGATAGTGGAGCTTCTAACCATGTTGCTTCTAGATGCAAGGGTTCATGTCCAGGAGAAGGCTGAGTAAGGGAGAGGAGAAGCTGATGGTCGGTAATAATGAAGAGGTGGACGTTTTGTACGTAAGAGATATAGGATTAAACCTTGATACATGGTTTGTATTAGTTTTATTGGACATAATTTAATATACCATCTTTTAGAAGAAATTTGATCTCTGTATCAATTTTGGATAATGAAGGTTTTCATTTTGTATTTGTTAATGCAGTTGTAAATATTTCTATCAATACAAGATATATCAGTACTACCTTCTTATCCTACGGATTGTATGGAATGTGTCTTACTCCTAATGAAATGTATACCTCTTCTTAGGTTGCCAAACCTGTTAGTCGAAAGAGAACCTTCATAAAGGAAACATCATATATGTTATGGCATAAATGTCTTAGCCACATTTTCAGGGAGAGGGTTGAGAGATTGATAAAGGATAACATTCTCCCTGCTCTAGACTTCAGTGATCTAGAAACATGTATCGACTATTGTAGGGATAAGTTGACCAAGATAAAGAAAAAGGGGTTAACTCGTACTTTTGGTTTATTTGACCTCATACATACAGGCATTAGTGGTCCTTATGTAATCATGTTATGAAATGCCAAAAACTTTCTGAAATTTATAGATGATTATTCTTGATATGGTTATATGATCTTAGTTAAAAAGAAGTACAAAGTTCTTGGAAAGTTTAAGATCTTTAAAACTGAAGTTGAGAACCACTTGGAAAAATCAATAAAGATTGTCAGATCTGATAGAGGAGGGGAATACTATGGTAGACTTGGCATTGCAAGACAAGAAAAAGGTCAATTTGCTAGGTAATTGGATTCGGTTGGAATAGTGGTTCAGTTCACTATACCAGGTAGTCTTGAGCAAAATGGCATGGTCGAAGGGGGTAATCACACCCCAAAGGACGTGATGAGGTTAATACAGAGCAGGACTAACCTACCCGAATACTTTTGGGATGAAGCCATCAAAACAACATTATATATTTTGAACAGAGTCCCAAGCAAGTTAGTATCAAAGACGCCTTTTAAACTTTGGAAATGTTAAGTCAAACCAGACTTCACATATTAAATGATTTTGATGACAAACAAAGAGAAATATACAAATGAAAAGTAGATGGACGCATGAAAATAGAAGAAGTA
>JANITW010000004.1:55432831-55447911 GCA_027564335.1 Erythroxylum williamsii | reverse complement strand
TGAATGCATGTACAAACATGTGCATATACAAAAATTACAATTTATGCATATATGGAGGCCATATTGGGCATGACCATCCCAAGATATGATCCCACACTCATATCCCATTCCAAATTACCATTTTACCCTTCCTCTCGAGGGTGGGATGTTACATTGTGGATCTAGTTACTTTTACAAATGTCGTTTCTGAACCTCATGTAGATATGTGGTGGGAAGCAATGAAGGATGAGATGCAGTCTATGAGGTATAACAAGGTAGGGGAGCTTGTTGATTTATCTCAACATTACAGGCCTGTCAGTTGTAAGTGGCTATTTAAGATCAAGAAGGACACGCAGGGTCAAGTTGAGCAGTTTAAGATGTGTCTAGTTGCTAGAGGATTCACTAAGAGAGAAGTTGTTGACTTTAATATTACCTTATCTCCTAAAGGATGCATTTAGATTAATGATGGAAATAGTAGCTCATTATGATATGGAGCTACAACAGATGGATGTTAAGATCGCTTTCCTAAATGGTGACTTTTATGAGGAGGTTTGTATAGAGCAACCTGAAGGTTTTCAAGATTAAGATGCAACTAACAAAGTCTTTAAGTTTAATAAATCAATAAACGGATTGAAACAAGCTTCCAGACAATGGTACCTAAAGTTTGATGATGTTTTAACCTCATTCAACTTTGTGGAGAACAAAGTTGAAAGATGCTTATACTATAAGGTCAGAGAGAGCAAAGTCATCTTCGTACTACTGTATGTTGATGACATCCTGCTCGTGTCGAATGATATGACCATGTTGCATGAAGTAAAGCAACTTTTGGCCAAACATTTTGACATGAAGGATTTGGGTGAAGTATCTTTTGTTCTTGGTATACGTATTCACCAGGACAGATCTCAACACATGTTGAGCCTCTCGCAAAGTGCATACATCGAACAAGTACTACAAAGGTTTAATATACCTGATTGTAGATCTATTGTGGCATCCATCTCTCAGGGAGAGAGATTATCTTTGGCACAATATCCAAAGAATGAAGTTGAGAGAGAGGCTATGAGGAATGTCCTATACTCTAGTATAGTTGGTAGCCTGATATATGCCCAGATATGCACTAAACCAGACATTACATTTATTGTTGGACTAATGGGTCAATATATGTCCAGGTATGGGCCATTGGAATGTAGTCAAATAGGTGTTGAGATACGTAAAGGGTACCAAGGATTATATGTTGACATACAAAAAAGTCAATGATTTGAACTTGACTGGGTATACAAATTCTGATTTTTATATGTGTCCAGATGATTGCAAATCCACATCGGGATACATTTTTATATTGGCAGATGGTGTAATATCATGGAAGAGTGTCAATAAGACACTGGTAACTTCCTTCACCATGCATGCAGAGTTTTTTGCATGTTATGGAGCTACTACATAGGCAGATTGGCTCAAAAACTTGATTTCTGAGTTGTTTATGGTGGATTCGATTGCTAGACCCATTCGGTTGTATTATGATAATCTCGTTACACTGTTGTTCAGCAACAACAACAGGAGTATCATAGGGTCTAATTGTTTTGAGGTCAAGTATTTGACCATAAAGGAGTTGATTCAGAAGGGTAACATTGAAGTGGCGCACATCAGGACTGAGGAGATGTTAGCTGATGCTTTGACTAAAGGACTTCACCCGTCAATGTTTGTTAGACATATATCCACTATGGGTGTGTTGAAATCCTTAGACAACAGTAGTTAGGGATTACTGTATTTGCTCATAAATATTTTGTATATTTTGATGTATTATGACATTATGGTTATTTATTAATAAAAATGATCATTTTCTTTTATCCTTAGTAATAACTACTTTTGTATATAATCATAATACATACAAAAGCCTTAAGATTTGTGTTGATCTTAAGCATTTTAAAGGTCATAGGGCACATATAAAGATTGACCTTGAGTCTATGTCATTTAACACATACAGTTTATATGGATATCCTTAAAGTTTCATATGACATAAAGGGATATAAGGTTTTAATCCCATAAAGGTTCTCTAATGCTGTTCAACATTCAATTGGAGAACATAAAGGTTTTCTCTAATGTAGTTTAGCATTTGGTGAGAGAAAACAAGTTTTCTCTAATGTTATTTAGCATTTGGTAAGAGAAAACAGGATTTCTCTGCTGCAGTTTAGCACATACAGTTTATCATAAAATTAGAAAAATCGAGACCTACAGACAAAGATGATACATGTTAGATTATACATGTATGATCTTAGTTTGCACACTCCATTATCCCATTCATGTTAATGAGGTATTTGATATTTGTGATTATATTGAACCTGTGTCACACATGACATATATCTTTGATATTTTTCGATATCAAAAGCCTTTCAGGACGGAATGTAGGACTTTCATTACCTTTGGATCAAATGTTTTTTAAAATTTGGTGCCAATATAGTAGTGTGACTTAACCAAAATTTTTAAATAGTTTTAAACTTGACAAAACTTGCAATAATAATTGTCTAAGGGGGAGATTGTTAGACATTTTTGCCCTTAGGGGCATTTTTATCTTTCTCCTATTAAGTGGACAACTATTAATTGTAATTTTGGTTTTCAATAAATTACTGATTAAGTTACGTAATTTGATCCAGATAAGGGTAACAAAGTAGCCCAACAAATGATCTAGATTAATAGGTCGAAGTCCAGGTAGAAAATGGATCCCTTTCAATGTGGACTTGGTCCATATCGGCCTTATGGTGGGAAAGCCTGATATGGTAGCTATATAAAGATTAAAGTCTTTTGTAGTTACTCATATCAATCTTGAGCATACGGTTCTCTGAACTTTAAGAGAGCTTGCGTGTTGAGGAAACTATAGAAAGGCATAAACCAAGTGTCGGTGATCAACTTTCTTAATTGTCCCAGGAGGATCGGAGCTCGTTTCGGCAGCAAAAATTGCTTTAAAACTTGAAATGAAATCGAAATCAGGTGTTCTCCATTTTCTTCAATTTTACCCTTTCCTGTATGATCCTGGGTACGTAATAGGGTATGTGCTATGAATTATAGTTAAAAACTGCTGTCATTATTTATAATAAAAATTTGTTTGAATCTTTCTGTATTCCTATGGATAAGATAATCTTGGCATGTGCCAATTTGTGCTTCGTTTTTAACTTATAATTAGGAAGTCTAAGGTATTGTTAAAAGACTAAGTTAATGTTATATGATCATATGTCTACTTAGTCCAAGGTAACAAACTCATAGTTAGATCTTTTGGTTGAATAATTGGAATCGACGATGTAGGCTCTCAATGCCAATAAACTCATACATATTGTCGTTGAATTGCAATAGCATGACCAATTTGTCCTAGTCATGTTAGAAATTAATCCTTTTAAGTGACACATGTTAAAAGACATATAGGAGATTTAATAATTTATTAAAGGGCCTTTGAGCTTTTAGCCCATTATAATGGGGAGTTTTAAATTGACCGATGATTATTAACTTTTTAAACATATTAAGTTTTTGTTTCTACCTAATAAATATTTTCTTCTCACAAAAATATTGTCAAGTAAAAAAGTGATATAGAAAGTTCAATGAAAGAGACAAATTGGATAAGGAGCTTATTATGATTCATTTACGCATTATTAAGCAATGAAAAAGGTTAGCGTTCAAAAGCTTTATCTTTATATGAGAACATAATTATGAATATTAATGAATATTTTATAGTTCTATGATTTCTATAAGCCATGATGTTTATGAAAATTATTTTTACATGTGGTATTAGAGCATGGCTACAAAAAATTCGCGATTCTCTTTAACTGTACATTTATGAAGATTTAGAGAACCTTATGGACTCTAATTTGAAATTTCAAAAAACCTTACATTTTTTATATGTTTATGAATTATGTGTAAAATATGATGATTTTGAAGGTTGAATCAATTTTATGTGTGGAATTAAAAAAGAAAAAAGGAAAATGAAATGACTAGTAAAAAAACTTTCCAGCACTAGTGCTAGGTGTTAGGAATAAAATCCTAGTGCTAGCAAGTGTTGTCAATATAACTCGACTAGTAATACATATACACAATTAGATGTGTTTAGATATCCAAAGTTAGTAAGTATTTCTAGTTGGTATATGTGGGATTACCAAATTATGTACATATAGCATCATTATGTATTGTATGATATGTTAATGGATTGTTCAAAGGTTAACATTAGTAAACAATTTATGAGAAGCATTATGTGTTAAATGGCTTGTTAATGGATTGCCCAAAGGTGAACATTAATATACTATAATGAAGGTTTTTTTTTGAATCTGTATAGTATGTTGTTGTATGACTCAAAGCATTAATGTTAAGTTTTAATTTCCTATAGCAATTATTAATATGCATTTGAATCTCTCATATATTATGATTTTTAGTGGATTGAACTTCTCTTACTAGAGTGAACAAATCGAATTCTATCTTTGATTTTTGGAATTGGATTTGGCACTCAAAAATGAGAAACTAGATGCTCTGAATGTTTTCAACACTAATGAGGAGAAAATTCATTTTAAAAACTAGGAAAGATCAATCAAATTAAGTTTAATGTATATAAATATGAAATTTTTGGCAATATTAAGTCTGCTCTTCCCAAAACTAAAAGCGCTAATGAATTATTTAAGTTTGTGAAAAAGCGCTCCCAAAATGTTGACAAGTCTCTTACTAGGACTCTTATGGTACATTGACCACCATGAAGTTTGATGGATCACATACTATACATGAACACACCATTAAGATGGCAAACACTGTAGCAAGACTTGAGTCTTTTAAAGTAGAAGTGGATGAAAGCTTCCTTGTGTAGTTCATCTTGAACTCATTACCGTTTGAGTATGGTCCTTTTTTATGAACTATAATACCATGAAGGACAAATGGAATATGCATGAGTTGCATAATATGTTGGCTTAGGAAGAGAATAGACTCAATAATCAAGGAAGCCACTCTATTGATTATGTCAAGAATAAAGGAGCTAGTAAGAAAGGTGGAGAAAAACATGGGAAGAAAGTGAAGGAACCTTACAAGTTAGTGGGGAATCTTTTAGATCCACAAGAAGGAACATGATGAATGTAGATGCCATTTTATTAAGAAGGTTGGGCATTTCCAAAAGGCATGTTCTATATGTAAGGCATGGTTTGAGAAGCAAGGTAAGCCTAATGCTTATATAAGTTTTGAAACAAGCCTTGTTGAAGCTCCTTTTAAAACTTAGTGGATTGATTTTGGTTATACTAATCATATTTCTAATACCTTACAAGGATTCCTTATGATCCAGACCACAAAGGAGTTACTGCCCAAAATATTTTATTGTCATTTAAAGAATATGAGCATTATGTGTGTTGATGACTATTAGATAGTACTGCTATATTGGCTCTAATTATATATTTGACATTCCTTGCCTATTAATGAATGTATTTTTCTAAAATTTCTTTTTTCTTCTTTACGTATTTGAATAAAATGTATGTTGTTCAATTAAAAAAGGAAGTAAATCTCATCATGCACTTCTCATTTACAGTCATGATTAAATGAAAGGGTTAGTATATTAGTGTATAGAAGGGAGTATGTTGAATTAATAATGTGTGACTATCATGACCTTTATTAATCTTATACTTGATTACAATTACTAATGATACCAGTGTATATGAATGATGATTATTGTACATTATGATTATTTGAATTATTGATATAATCAAATATATAAAGTCATATGAGTTAAGTGGGAGAATGCCAAAAATTAATCCTTTAAGTGATCCATTTGTTTTAATAATTTATTAAAGGGTCTTTAGGCTTTTAGCCCATTATGATGGGAAATTTTATAACTAACTTATGGTTTTCATTTTTTAAATATATTAGGGTTCTGTCTTTACCTAATAAGTTTTTTATTCTCACAAAAATACCATCATATAAGAAAGTGATATAAAAAGTTAAAGAAAAGAGATAGATTGGTAAGGAGCATATTATGATTTGTCTCCATATTACTGAGCAATGGAAAAAGGTTAGTATTCAAAAGCTTTATATTTGCATGAGAATAGAATTCTGAATATTAATGAATATTTGTGAGTCCCATGATTTCTAAATCCTGTGAAGTTTATAAAAATTATGCTTACACATTCTAGTTAGATCCAATAATCTTATCAATTTATATTACCATCAAGTAGTAACTTTATATATAATTTGTGCCACTTGGCTACGATACCCAACAAAAGTTAAATTTTTAATAATTCCACCTTCATTCCTATTAATATATATATAGGCTAGATAGTGTCTTTAAACTAGAGTCTTTTGTTCTTGCTACATTTCAGCGTTTCAAGTCTTAATAAATTTTTTTTACAATGACTCAATTAAACATTAATTAGTGCTCTCATTAATAACGCCATGAAGTGCACCTGAATTCTTGAATTACTATTCCAACCTAATATAGTTTGAAATCAATAAATATTAATTTGAATTAATATATTTCAAATTAAGTTTAGATTTTTTAAATTTTTTTATACTTCATGATTTTAACTTGATCCGAATTTTGATATATATATTTAATTTTAGTATACTTTGGTTGTGCTGTTTATTCTCTCTTCATTTCTTATTGTTTCTTATTTTCTCTCATTGTGAAAGCTTCCTACAACTCTTTTATTGGACTTATAACCAACCACTACTTATTCTCACTCTAGTTCATTATGTGGCCCCTCTTTTTTCTCTATTTATTTTTTAGTCATCTTAGCTCATGTTTGTTATTTTTTCTTTTCCTTATGTTTCATAGTTCTAATTTCTTTTTCTTTAAGAGGATATGCCTTTCTTTTTCATTTTTAAACCTAAGACACAATTCATTCTTGATTTTTTTCTCTCCCTCTTGTTTCTTTAACTTTATTTTTTGTCTGTTCAGGAGCTCTTCTGATGATGATCAGCTCTTCTTGTCCACCTAGTTCTTCCTCCATTTTCTTTGTAGATCAATTTGGTTGACATCAAGCAAAGATCAAATTTTAGGCAAGTTTTACGTCCCTTTAAACTTTATCAAGGTTGATTTTAATTGACATTAGTAAGAAATAATTGAATTTTAGATTAGGTTTAAATGTTAGTCGGACATAACCCTACCTGATCCATTGTCATTCTTACCAAGTTATAAATTTAAAGTGCCAAATTAAGCATAGCCTATGATAATACGATGAACCATTAATATTGAATATTATTGAAAAGGTTTTGAAAGCAAATGTAATTATCATTCCCGTATTGTACTAATGATATAATAGAATACAAATAGTTGAATATAAAACAAAAAAGGCAAAAATTGGTGCTTAGAATTGGGACAAAATTTGGTTTGATTGATTTCTAAAAAAATGGTATCATATTATATAATATTAATAAGAATCTCCTTATTTGCCAAAGGGGGAAAATAATTATTGATTTATATATGGAATGTGTCATTGTCCTATTGTTCTTATCACCCTTTTTCAAGCTAGAGGGAATGATTAAGTGGAGTTATAGCTTGCTTCATAAATTGATGAATGGAAGTTAAGGCTTGGTGGATATGTTTGTTATTTGTTGAGAAGATGGAACATATTGAGTTGTTAAGTCACCTATAGCTACCTTTTCTAAACAAAATGGTAGTCATTTCAATGTGCTTAGAGTAGGCATGGAAAGCTAGATTAATAGTCATCTGTAAAGAACTTTTGTTATAAAAAAGGGCTAAAAGGGAATTTTTACCTTAATGTTTATACCAGAATATAAGTTGAACCTTAAGTAGATGAAAAATATAACAAAGTTAACTCTTCATCAGTTAAATGCCACGTCAAATGTGACATGACTTTAATTATTAATTTTTAACCTAAAAAGGTCCCAGTTATCCTCATTAGCATTGTTCCTCATCAATCTCACAAGTTTGGCTCTTTAGGTTGTCTCTGCCCTAATGACTATACCAGTTCATCCACCTTCAATGATGCTTAAAACAATGCCTTTAACCTAGCTTGTTTGGAGAAAGGAGAAGAAAAGTTTTGTATTGGAGGCAATAACTTTAATAGTGCTAATTATATTCTATAAGAGAATGTAATGTTGTTGCATTGCATAAAAGGTTCCACTCTGTCTACTCTCATTTCTTCAAGTGGGTTTTATTATAATGTCCCCATATGGGAGGCTGCACATCTAAGATTGTGGGTCGTAATGGAACTACCACATAACACTAGTATAAAGTTTCTTTTGGTAGCTTTGAAATTTTGAGGGATTAAATGATAGTATATGGTAAGTTGAACATTGAACCTACATCTACTATTTATAATAAGTTAAGCAAGTCATTGAGAAGGAATCATCACAAAAGTGCAAATTTTGATGATGACATATTGCCTAAAGAGGATTCTAGGTTTCTATATGAATGATCCTAGGACAACCAATGACAAGTATAAGTTTGTAGGGCATGAGATTCAAACCAAAAATTATACCTTTATTACCTTCTTGTTAAAGAATCTTTTCATTTGGTTTCATTAGGTTGCTTATCTTTATTTTCTATCTATTGCTGCCCTCAATCAGCTTCTTCCTTTACTAGTGTTTAGTGGAACCTTATATCTCTTTCCTCTTCTTTTTGTGCTTCTTTTCATTGCTATCGAAAATTGCTGTAAGGATTAGAGAAAGAACAAATCAGACAAGAATGGGAACAATGGAGAGTCTCTAGTTCTACAATCTGGTGAATTCCAACTAAAAAGATGAAAAACAATCCAAGCTAATGAAGTTATAAAGATCTGCATTGATAAGATGATTCCTTGTGACATGGTTTTGTTAGGTGCAAGTAATCCTAGTGAGATTGCATACATTCAAACATTGAACTTAGATGGTGAATCAAACTTGAAGCTGTGAAAATTTCCATAGAAGTGAGGGGAGTTGCATATGTTTAATAAAAGGAGGGGAAACGAGCACTTAAATTAGGGATTTGGACAAATCGTTAATTATTGATTCACAATCTATTTGTTAATTAAGAATATAACAAATAGGGATTTAATTATATTATTATTAACTTTAATATGGATTAACAAAAGCTAATGTAATTAGTTTTTTGAAATTAACAAGAAAGGGGGTTCCATAATCACATGGCAATATGGCCTATTATTATATTTCATATTATGGGTTTCATTTATTTATGGTAATGGCAACTACTTTTAGGTTAAAAATCAAAATAAATTTCACGTTATCTTAACATGGCATTTAACAAATATGAAGTTAACCTCGTCATATTTTCTAGCTATTTAAGGTCTTTTTTGAACACTGGGTAAAATAAGAATGCTGCGAAATATTAAGATTCAGCTTGTATTCGAATGTAAAAATTAAGGTTGAGAATATACTTTTGGCCCAAAAAAAGTTTTTTCATGGAACTTTATGTCAATGTTGTGAAGAGAAAAGTGATCTAAGTTATTTCTGTAGCTGTAGATGCCAATGTTTGATTTTTCATTTCTGAGCTAGAGCATGAGACAGTATAAAGATTAAAAGATGTAGTTTGCACCGAGATAGATATAATAATTAGTTGTGCTTCATCATATAGTTAGGCATCCTACCTAATTCGCATCATAAAAACCATAAAGAGATAATGTGATTTGATTTATAAGTGATTCCACAATTTAACATTCATTTAATATATTTAAGGATCTATTTCATTGCTTTCATATCACTTAATGTTGCATTTTAAAGCATTTGCGGCACTTTGTTTACAACTTGAATAATTTCTAGTTGATTATAAATAATAATGTAATGCCTACCAAGCTATGGTACTCAATTGCATTAATAAGATAAGAATCATGAGGAGATGGTTATGTCTTGAATGCCATGAAAGTGTTAAAGTGTGAGTTATTTAATAGCTTAGATTAATGGAGAAGATCCATCGCATACTAATTTTGTGAGATGGTGACACCATTAGAATGACATTGCACTTCAATGCTAAGGAAGTAATGTAGATCACCTAAGTCTTTTATTACAAATTTTAAGCTGAGTTGCTCTATAAGATTGTGAATGAAGTCAAGATTATTACCTGTAAGCACAATATCATCAACATAAATAAGCATGATTGCTACAATATTATATTTATGTAAAATAAATATAGATTGATCAACTTTGCTACATAGAAACTAAGTTGAATTAAAATTTTAAATAGTCTATTAAACCCATACATTGTACTTGTTTTAGGTTTAAAGAGATTTGTTTAGTTTGCTCTAGAAGCATATTAAATTTAGATCTTGAAATCTAGGAGGTTGTTCTATGTACACTATTTCTTTTAGGTGGCCATAAAGGAAGGCACGCTTGATCTCAAGCTATCTCATCTGTCAATTAAAGTTTATAGCTATTGCTATCACTAATCAAATGATGGTGGCTTTTATGACTAGGCTATATGTCTCTTCATAATCTAATCCCTCCACTTGTCTATACCCTTAAGCCACAAAGCATGTCTTATATTTCTCAATGGAGCCATCCTTTTTCAATTTTATCTTGAAAATCTATTAACTCCAATTATGTTAGTATTGTCATGTTTAATAATAAGATTCCATATCTGATTCTCATGTAAAGCTTGAATTTCTTGTTCCATGGCTTCTTTTCAATATAAGACACAAATGGTGCCTTTATAAGAATTAGGGAAATCAACATCGATGCATATGATAAAAGCTACATTGTTGCATTTATTTTGAATTTTTATTATTTCCAATGCAAGTTGTGAATCTTTCTAGATGTTGTTTTAATTTTGACCTAGTGATCATAATGGTTCCTTAAGATGCTCAAACGTGACCTACATTAGACAAAGGTATCTCAATTGTTAAATTATGACTTAAATATGGTAAATTATTGAAGTAAAAAGTAGTTATATGTTATGACATATGATATGCAAATGCTCTTTAAGTAAAGGTGTGATTATCCTTTTTTAGTATTTTTTTGTTCTTTTCCTTCTAAGTCATGTTGAGATATTTCCTTATTGGTAGAGCCAAGTGTTTGGGTTTGATTTTTTGTTTCATTGCTTTGCATTTCCTTTTCCTTAGAAGATGCCACTATAGAAGTAAATTCTTCTTCTAAATTGTGATTAATATAGATAATTTGTTCTATCCCATCTTGAATGTAAGTTGTAAGATCCTTGGTGACATTGTTAGGGAGATCACAAATTTTTCATACAATCCCTTTTTGCATTGAAGCCTCATTTCCTTTACTAGTGGTATATTTTTCCCTGTGTTTTAAATGACCTAGCCATTCGATCTTACTAAGAAAGGTGGTAACTTTTAAATTTTCCTGAGAGGTAGATTCTTGTGTAGGAGCAAAAAGGAAAATATTTTCAATATAAGTGACGTAGAGAGAAATATAAATTTGTTAATAAGATAGTAGAGGCATTGATAACTTTTATGTATTTAATTAGACCCAATGAAAACATAAGGATGTGTCTTCTTGGAAAATTTGTTCTTTCCATTATTTCTTAAGTATGGGACTTACAACTAAAAATCCTTAAATTCATATAGTCAAGATCTTACTTATAATAGAGATTTTTCATATTCAGTATAAATGAAGACATTCTATTAATAGAAAAAATAGTTGTAAGGAAAGCAACAATCCAAAATTTAAGAGAAAGATAAGATCAAAATAAGAGTCTTATGCCATTTTCTACAATGTGATGATGTTTTATTTTAGCAATGCCATTTTGTTTGAGAGTGTAAGGGCAAGAAAATTGATGATATTTACCACAATTTGACAAGTAATTTTCAAATGATATTGAACTAGATTCTCCTTCAACATCACTTTGAAAGATTTTTATTTTTCTTTTGTAAATATTTTCAACTTGTTTTTTAAATTTAATAAAGTGTTCATAAAAATTATAATTTTGTTTTAAACCAAATAACCAACTAATATCAAGTATAATCATTAATAAAATAATATAATATTTGAAGTTTTGACATGAAAGTAGGAGGCATGACCCCCACAAGTCACAATGCAATTTTCTAAAAGAAATTCTAAAATTTTGTTTGATGTAGTAAAATTTATTTTACAACTTTTCCCCATTTGATAGTTGACACAAATAGATTAATTTTTGTCTAAACTAGAGACATTAATCAAGTTTATGGAGTGCAAAGTTTTAAAAAAATTTGAATAGGGTTTCCTATTTGTTTGTGTCAAATACTTTGAGGTGCTCCTTTTATTAATCCAATAAAAGTTTGTAAATTATCATCTAAAGTATAAAAAGTTTTAGGATTGCACCTGATAAGTGATATTTGTTATAGGATTGTCAAAGTCATTTATGTGTATATTTAGTATACATACTATGATGTTTAGCCCGAGTTTCATGTTATTTTCATATAACTTGGATATCTATGTGATTGTATATGATAAATTACACGTTAGGTTATAAATGAAGGTTTTAAAGCTTAGGTTTTGGATACTTTTAATGTGTTTTGATGTATATATATCCTGGATAGTTATATGTC
Organism: Erythroxylum williamsii; assembly: GCA_027564335.1. Lineage (NCBI taxonomy): Eukaryota > Viridiplantae > Streptophyta > Magnoliopsida > Malpighiales > Erythroxylaceae > Erythroxylum > Erythroxylum williamsii. The sequence continues at coordinate 55,435,489 of JANITW010000004.1, read as the reverse complement.
AATGTTTGGGCATGATATGGACCTTATTTGTGTTGATTATCAACCTACTTGCATGTGGTCTTGATGTAGGTATTAAAGGAGCAAGCTGGAATTCCCTAGGTAGAAGCTGAAATTTTCCAGCTTTCGAGCTGGCATATCTAGCTTGCTTTACATCTATCCTAAGTTGGCTTAAGCACCTAAAGGGTATAAAAACCCCATTTTAAACCCTAAAAGGAGAGGTGGGTCGTGCAGCACACAAAAAGGAGGAAGATTGACACTTTTTTGTGGATTTTCAAGGAGAATCAAGTGATTTTAAGAGATCTCAAAGCTACCACACCAAGTTCCAACGTTTTTTCAACTCATAAGCCTTATATTCTATCTTTTCTTGTTTTTTTTTAGTTATTGTATGGAGAAGATGTATGGACTTTTTGTGAGGATGTTGTTGATGGTTGTAATAGATTTCTAAATAGATTTTGAGGTTATTCTTACCATAACTACGTAAAAACTCGCTTTAGATTAGTGTATGGTTTGCTTTAATGCTTATGGTTTGCTTTAATGCTTATGATACGTGGACTCATATGTAGTGCTTACATTGAGAAATGGAGTTCGAAAATCAGTTTGGATGTTCCACGAGAGTTGGCAGCCTTGAGAACACTTTACACATCAACCTAACATGACATTTAGAGAGAGATCTTGGATGTTTTGATGGCTTTCCAATATGTTACTTCATATCCGCTTAATGGTTAAGTTAAGAGTGTAGGTTGAGAGATTACATACTGAATTTTAATCATTATTTTGAGCTTAATTGGTTCGACTATTGAAAGAGAAAGGGCCAGTACATTATAATGCCTAAGACTAAGCATGATTACATTACCAAAATGAGGAATTATATGGTATGGAGAGAATGAACCTAACCGTTATAATTTGATTTCTAAACCAAAATTATGTTCTTATTTTTGTGACATTTTGATGTGTGTTTGCAAGCCTTTAAAGTGTGCATTTTTGCAATTTCAATATCTCATTATTTGGTTTACTCAAACAAAAGTCAATGTGAATTACAAGGTGACTAACCAATCCTCAAGGGAATGATACCTTACTATATTATTTTTATATAATTCGTATACTTGCAGTATAGCAACTTTAATTAATTCAAAAAATTTTGAACTAAATATGAAGTAGCTATTAGCTAGAGTTTTGCATTGTTAATACTTCACAGAAAAGTTACTAGCATCGATTGCAATACTACATGCAATACCTTTAGTCAATTTTTCTACAAATAAAAGATCATTTTTAACACGAGGAATAATAAGAACATCTTTAAGGTTTAAGGTTCCATTGTTAGTTTTAATTTTTCCTTCTCCAGTATGAGAAACATTAAGACTTTCACCATTTCCAACAACAATAGTGTTTAGACCTTTATATCTTTTAATTTTGGTGAGCTTATCTGGATAATTTACCATATATGTGTGGTTACTTTTGACTCTGTATACAAGTTTAGGTCATCATTTTGCTTAACGTTCATTATGGAAAAAGCTTTATGAAGCTAATCTTTAGTTTGGAAAGAATGGTCAAAACAATTCCAACGTTTAATTGTATAGTGATTGGTCTTGTCACTTACTTGGCAAGTTACTAGTTCTTTCAATTGTTTGTTATGATTCTAGCCATTAATTGTTAGTTGCCATGTATTTCCATTGTTTGAATGATATGGGAATTATTTCGAGCCAACTATAGAATTGAACCCTTTTGTTATAAGAGTTGAATCTTCCACTAATTTTGCTATGTCCTCCACCCTTTAATTAATGAAAGTTTGGTCATGTTGAAGTAAACTATCTTAGTCATTGTTATTGCTATAACGCATTTGTTTATAAGCTTATAGAGTTGACACAAAATGTTGGAAGGAAGGATATGGAGGCATTATGAGCATGATAGTTTTGAAGTCATGAAAGTTTAGCCTAATATTTCTAGCTAATTAAAACACTTTCTTTATTTCATCCATAAGTTTCTTGATGGCACAAAACTATCACACAACATTTAAAATTTTGATATATTCATCAAGAGAGAGATTTTTATTTTTCAAGGACATCAAGGTTTCATTCCAAACCATTTCCTTTTCTATCATAATGGAAAGAATTTGCTCTTTGATGGATTTCCATACCTTTTGTGTTGAGCTAATATTTTTTAGAGGGACTAAAACATCAATGTCAATGTCTCTCAATAAAAATTCTACTAGGAGACAATCATTTCTTTTCCAGATGACATAGTTAGGATTTGATTTAGTTTTACTATCATCCTTTGTTGTTTCACTAAGTGGTTCATTGCCTTAAATAAGGTTATGAGCCATGTTGATACTTTGAATCAATTGCTCCATTTATGTTTGTCAAAGTAGGTAGTTCATTATTGTATAGTTTTAGTTTAAATTCAAATTCAACAGGAGAAGTGGTGGCTATGAGAATTGAATTGTTGGGCCCGGGTCCCAGATCCCCAAATCCCGAGGCGATCCCTCGAGCTGCGCCAATGACAGGCGCCCCAAACGTTGGACCCAATCCCAACTTCTATACATAATTTCGATTCACACACAAACATTCTCATACAATCAATTACCTACATACACACATTCTACACATGCATTCCATTAATGAATTAAACACCCCATAAACCAAGGGGCTTCATGCCATTACA
>JANITW010000004.1:55382836-55396878 GCA_027564335.1 Erythroxylum williamsii | reverse complement strand
TACATGCATATATAAAATGAATACCTCATAATATATTATTAACAAATCATAATGTTAATACATGAATCACAAATGTTTATTGGCCTAGGGCACACTACTAACAGAACTAACGAGAGACTTTAACAGCATGTTCTAATTTAATTCTCATGAAGAATTTGATTTGTTTATTGAAGGAATCATGGAAATTAGACTTATAGGAAAGGAATTTGCTTTATCTATTGCTAATTTTAACATGATCATGGGTTTTGTTTCGGCTAATGATGTTAAAGATGAGCCATTTATAAGTTCTTGATGTGATTATCATGAAGATTTTAATGCATCTAAATTGTGGACTCAATGGTAGTAGGCCCTAATCCATGTAATGCTAGTATATCTAAGAGTCCGTATTTGAAAAATCTTATTTTCAAAATTATTTATCGACTCTTACTATATAATTTTTCAAGGCGTTAGGATTTTGCAGGAACACTTTCTAAAGTTGAATTTTACTTTTTGTGGTGTATGGATAGAAAAGTTCTTGTTAATTTAAGTTTTTGGTTTCTAACACAATTTCAATCTATATTGAATAAAAAATATAAACCTTTGATATTAGGATCCTACATCACTTAATTGGCCATCAATTTGGATTTATTAGACCTTAACAATACTAACATAATTGTGGCTTGTGCTATAGAAACCTTAGATATAAAATGTTTGTACAGTATGGGAATCGTGGACCTAAGCCATAGACGGATATCTTTCACTAATCTAGGTCCAATTATACCTTTCAATCCACATCCAGCTATAGGAAGTGAGGTTGTAACAGATGCACCGTGTAGCCACCAACCTCCCTAAGCTAATTTGGACGATCATCTCAATCGACTAGAACACCAAATGGAGCTTAATTTGATAGCATATTGGGAGCATCAAGGATTCCAGCCTCCTCACCCACCAATCCTATGATTTCGGACTTCAATAAATAGAGAAGCATTCTTTTCTCTTTTCTTTTCTATTTTTGCTTCTTTAATCTTGAGTCATAACATTTGAGGACAATGTTGGTCGAGGTGTGGGAGAAAGATATGGAATACATGTATGTGACTATGCGGTCTTGCCTTCTTTGATTCTCTTTTCTGTTCTTTGCATGCTTGTGTTTTATGTTAAGCCATGTAGCTTTGTCATATTAGTTTGGATGAGATTGAGTGTATGCATGAAATTAAACTAGGCTATATGAGTCTAAGGTAAACCATGCTGATTAATTGCAATAATCGGTCTTGTACACTTAGTCAAAGTTTGACATTTGAGTGATTAGGTAATATGTAGAATTAAGGTAAACTTTTGAATTAAACATGTAAGCGGATTTGAGCCTTAATAACATCATCTTTATGTCATTCTATTTTCTTATATTGTGTGATGCTCCTCTAATAAGGCTTGCCTTTAGAACGTGCATTAAACCAAATTGAATTTGTTTGACTACATGGTTTATGGAAATTATTAAGGCTCTCTTTATTTTAAACCCCTTAGCTTAAATGACCCATTGAATCATTTTTCTCTTGCAAACCCTTTTGAGCCTTGAACCTTGTTTGTTTTTGAATTCACCACCTTACATTGAAACCAAAAAACCCCTTTAGCTTTGCCCTATCACAAGTTTAATGAAGTACTGAGTAAGCATGTTGATTTTGGGACTTTTATTTTGTATTGTATTCTGAGATATTTTTATAGGTACTTCTACTCATGTGTTTGTTACTTTATGTTGCTATTATTCTCTCTTCTTTTTAGTGTTATTTAAGTAAAAATAGAAAAAATAAGAAAGAAAATAAAAAAGAATAAATTTGAAATGGAATTTGAAATTTTTAGGTTGCCCCAAAATGCGCTTCTTTTAAGTTGTTAGCTATACGTGTGTGTTGACTTATCTAATTAGAGAAAGGTTAAGGTTATCAGCTCTATCTCTTCCACATGCTCGACTGGAGAATTTTCATAATATGACTTCAAACAGTGTCCATTCACTTTAAATACCTCGGAAGTATCTAAATTTTGAATTTCTACTACACCATGAGAAAAAAAACGTTAGTCACAATAAATGGCCTAAGCCACCGAGATCCTAATTTCCCTAAAAGTAACTTAAGTTTTGAATGATAAAAAAAACCTTTTATTCTATTGAAAATTGTTTCCAAGAAATCATCTTATCATGAAAAGCTTTAGTTTTTTCCTTATAAATTTTTGCATTTTCATATACTTCATTATGAATCTTTGTTAATTCTTGCAATTGCAACTTCCTATTGTTACTAAGTTCTACCTGGTTCATATTTAACTGCTTCAAAACCCAATAAGCTCTATGTTCTATTTCCATAGGTAAATGACAAGACTTACCAAAAACTAACCTGTATGGCGACATGCCTTTGGAGTTTTGTAAGCAGTCTGGGACACTTACAAAGCATCATCTAATTGTAAGCTCCAATCCTTTCCATTCGGATTCACAACTTTTTCCAGTATAGACTTAATCTCCCTATTAGACACTTCAGTTTATCCACTTGTTTGTTGATGATAGGCTGTAGAAACTCGATGTGTGACACCATTTCTTTTCATCAAAGCCTCAAAAATCTTGTTGCAAAAATGGGTCCCTTGATCACTATTGATAGCTCAAAGTATTTTGAATCTGACAAAAATGTTAGATTCATCATTTGTAACACATCTTCTAACAATCTGATCAGTACACAATTTCCAAAGATGAGATTCATCCCAAATGTAATATTTAAACTCTCTTTTAATTTTATCTTTTTCAGCTCTAGATAAATCACTAAGTAAAGACTTAGTTACCAAAAAGTTTACTATGTCAGCATACCATGGAATTTACCTGTTGAATTGCGAAGAGACTTTCATTTGAAAATTCATCTTGGAGATCATCAGATGCATTGGTTAGAATGATCCTGCTGAGATGATCGGCCACCAAATTTTTAGTTCCTTTCTTGTTGCGTATTTCCAAATTGAATTCTTGGAGAAGTAAGATCCATCGAATCAATCTCGACTTTGCTTCTTTCTTAGTCATCAAATATTTTAGAGCTGCATGGTCTGAATAAATGATCACTTTCATGCCTAACAAGTAAAGCCAAAACTTCTCCAACCCAAAAACTACAGCCAAAAACTCTTTTTCTATCGTGGAATAATTGTTTTGAGCATAGATGTCCCATTTCGGTGGTTGAATAATCGAAGCTATAATAAGTCGTTCCTTGAGTTCATCAAATGCAATCTTGCATGGCTCATCAAAATTAAACTTCACGTTTTTTTGAGTAGTCTACACATGGGTTATGCAATCTTTGAAAAATCCTTGATAAATTGTCGATAGAATCTTGTGTAACTAAGAAAAGAGAAAACTTCTACACAGTTGCAGGATAAGATAAAGATCGAATAACATCCATCTTAGCCTTATTGACTTCAATTCCTTTAGAAGAGACTATATGACCCAAAATTATGCCTTAATCAACCATGAAATGAAAATTTTTATAATTTAAAACCAAATTAGTCTTAATTCAACATTTAAGCACTTTTTAAGGTTAATATGTTTCAAAAGGCTCTCCATAAATCATGAAATTATCCATAAAATCTTCCATACAATTCTCTACAAGGTTAGAGAAAATACTTAACAAATACCTTTGAAATATCGTTAGTGCATATTTAACATACAACTTTGAAATGTCGTTAGTGCATAACACAACCCAAATGGAATTCTTCAGTAAGCAACGGTGTTGAATGTACATGTGAAGGTTGTTTTCTTTTGGTCTTTAGGTGCAACCAAAAGTTGGTGATACCCTGAATAACCATCTAAACAACAATAGTGAGATTTACCTATAAGTCTTTCAGGCATTTGATCAATAAACGAAAGCAAAAAAATGATTTTTTTCTAGTAACCGGATTTAGCTTCCTATAATCTATGCAAACTCTCCACCCCTTTTGAACACAAGTAGGTATTAACTCACCATTATTTTTATCACAATTACTCCAGTTTTCTTCAAAACTACCTGGATTAGACTTACCCAGTCACTATCTGAAACTGAATAAATGATTCCAACGTCAAGAAGCTTCAAGACTTCCTTTTTCACTACTTTCATTATGGGTAGCTTTAAACGACATTGGGGTTGCCTCACCTCCTTGGCTTCATCTTCCCTCAATATTCGATGCATAAAAATGGTGGGACTAATTCTTTTTAAATATACCATTATCCAATCGAAAGCCTCCTTATGCTCCCTTAACACTTGAATCAATTGATTTCCTGCAAAAGAGTAAGTTTATTATAAATTATGACAGGTAACGTGTCTTGCTCACCTAAAAAGATATATTTTAAATAGCTAGGCAAACTCTTCAATTCCAATGTTGGTGACTGGATCAAAGACGGTAGGAGCTTGGAGCTACTGCATAACAACTCCACATACGACAGCTCCTTCTCCAACTGATTGGATTTCTCCAATTGACAAAACAACACCTCCAATTCATTATTGGGCAGTAATGATTCCTTGATGGCTTGCCACTGTGATGTGTCTCCCATCTCCAAGATTGTTTCAAGTTCATCTCTTCCACTCAATAATAAATTTTCCTGCACCAATGTGTCAATAAAATCCACAAAAATAATAGGTTGTTCATCATTTGGAAATTTCATGGCATTGTATATATTGAATTTAATTAATTCGTCATCAACTTATATAATCAATGACCCATCATGAACATCAATTTTTGTTCTAGTGGTTTTTAAGAATGGCCTTCCAAATAAAATCAGGATTGAAGAATATACATCACCACTCCCCAATTGCAAAATATAAAAATCAACTGAAAAAAGCTTATCCCTTACTTAAACTAAAATGTCCTCTAATACGCCTTTTGGATAAGCATTTGAATGATCCACTAATTGAATCACTATATTAGTTTCCTTGAGAGGTCCCACGTTTAAAGACTTATAAACATAACAAGGCATGACATTTATAGATGTACCTAAATCTAACATAGCCTTTTCGATTCTCAAATCACTAATTTGACATGGGATACTGAACATCCCTGGTTCTTGACACTTAGGCGGAAGCTTTCTCTTTTGCAAAATGGCTAAGACATTCTCCCCCAATTGCACTTTCTCTTTTGAAATACAAAGCTCCTTAAGGAATTTCGCATAACGTGAGATTTGTTTTATTGCATCAAGTAAAGGGATAACTGGACTTTCCTGAAAGTCTCCCATATTTCCTTCTCTTGCTCCTCCTTCCTTACTTTGGTGAATTGACTAGGGAAAGGGCGTTGCAAAATTAGATTTTGCAGACCTGTCTTCATCTTTTCTGGCTGATCTGGTGCCTCCTTCATTGCTTCTTTTTTGACTTCTCTTTTGGAGATTTTTGGAAATGGTTTCTTCAATTCCTTACCACTTCGCAACATGATAGCTTTAGCACTTTATTTGGGGTTGATTTTTGGTTGAGCTGAAAAATTTCTAGAACTTTGTGCCTCTAGTCAATTAATGGTGGTTGCCATTTAGCTCACTTGATTTTCAAGATTTCGGATATTAGGTTGAGTATCCCACTGAAATGTCAAGGTGTTAATGACTAATGATTGAACTATATCTTCTATAGAAGACTTACCTTCAGAATTGAATGTCATTTGTTGATATTGTCTAGGTACATATGGTTGTCTAAATTGCTAAAAACTTGTAGTAGCTTGCTATCCTCGAGAGTTCCCGTAACGCAAATTTGAATGATCGCGCCAACCTAGATTGTAGGTGTTAGAGAATGGGTTATATTTTTCTGATTTGGTCCAGCAAAACCCCCCATAACATTCACTTGTTTTACATTTTCTTCCTGTAAAACCGGACATGTGTCGGTGGAGTATCCTAACATTAAACATATTCCACATACCTTTGCTTCTTCTTTTTTTGTAATTGCAAGTTATCGCACCAAAGATGTAATGTTATCCAATCTTTTCTCCAATGCTGTCACATTCACCTCATTTACATGTTTTGAACCATGCCTAACACGTATCTCAAATTGTTGTGTATTTGAAGTCATATTTGCCATAAAATCCCTTGGGATTGTTGGTGTTTTGTCAACTAAAGCTCCACCGCTTATAGCATCAATCATACTCCTATCTGTGAGCAAAAGACCTTTATAGAAGTATTGAATCAACAATTAGTCGATTATTTGGTGATGGGGGAAGCTAGAATAAAGTTTCTTGATTTTTTTCCAATATTCGTAAAGTGTCTCCCTGTGTGTTATCGAATGCCATAAATCTCCTTTCGAATGTTGGCAGCTCTTGATGTGGGAAAGTATCTCTCAAAGAAGAGTCTCTTCATTTCAGCATATGTTTGCACATTTTCACAAGCTGAATAGGATAACCAATCTTGAGCATCATTTTTGAGAGAAAATGGGAAGGATATTAGTTTGATTTGCTTTTCTGTAACATTTTTTGGTTTCAAGCCCAAACAAACCACGTTAAACTCCTTCAAATGTTTGTAAGGATCTTCTCCTGGTAGACCTTTAAAAATCGGTAATAAATGGATTAGCCCAGATTTCAATTCAAAAGTGTTATTGGCCCCTAAATTTGGAAAGTTGATGCAATGTGGTTGTTGAGCATTTATGGGCATGACTAGTTCACGAAGAGTGCGATTTGTAGCCATCCTTTCTGTTTTCTGCACTTGTTGTTGTTTTGTTTGTTTTTATAAACTCTTGGTTGTCTTCTCGATCTCTGAATTAAATAGCAGCTGAGTTGTCTTGTCTACTCGTGTAACATACATATACCATCAAGAAATTTCCCAACAACAGTGCCAAATTTTGGTATTGTTATCGCCTGTAACTAAATTAATACTAACTCTAGCAATGAAAAATGTAGTTAATGAAGAGTTGGGATCGTTCTCATGAGGAATTTTAACGGTAAAGATTATATGAGATTAAAACTAAAACAAATTAGGCTGGGGGTTTAATTCACATAAATTTAAGAAATTAAAAATGGTAGAAATAAAAAATTATCAAAAATAATCAGATCTAGAAATTTAATAAACAAACCTTGGTTTGGGGTCACCTATGTTATCAAACTAATATGGATCATTGATATAAAACTCAGTCCATTAACAAACATTCATTGGATGATGTTAAGATTAAATGAATAGAAACATATATTCTAAAAATTTTTATTAGTCAGCAACTTAGATATGACCTTAAGTTCAATTGATTAATAGCTTTAAGAACTAAGAAATCAATGAGCAAGATAACACACGTACAACTTGCATTTAATCAAGTTAAGCATCTTTCTGGAATTTCTAAACTTTAGCATAAAGATGGTAATCTTAATTGTCACTTTGGATTAGCAAAACTGAACGTCAAATCCTACTAATCTAGTTATAAATTAAACAAATCAATTTCTAGTTGCGTACCTTAGAAATCAATCAATTCAGTCATGAAAAGCAATTCGAAAGATACTTAATATTCATTAATGAAATAAACTTTACTTAGAAATCTCACACATACTAGATGATAACGTGGTTTCTTTCAACCAAGAAGAAAGATTTAGCTACTCATAACAAAAGTAAAAACCAATAGAATAATAGCAAAATACAAAGTCTCCATTCTTGGTCTTTTTTCCAAAAAAATTACAAAAATCCTTAAAAAATAGAAAACTATTGCAGGAATGTAAAAAACTCCCTGAAAATGTCAACAGTGAATGTGTTTTTAATGTTTTTCAATGTCCTCCCTCTTTCCTCCTTTTGTAATCTTCATCAGACACAGTCCTCACGTATTCAGGTCGCAGATCCCCACCAGCAAGGCAACAACTTGATTCCCAAAATCATGAAGATCTTAGGTGAATCGAATCTTATTTCAAATCAAATTCTGAAGATAATCTTTTTCCTTGCACATGTCCACACATTGTCAATTATTTTTCTGCCAGTTGAGAATTCAAATTGTCTTTAATTTTCTTGCATCTTTTTGATCCAATTTGATCTTTCATGTGTTAAAAATCATCTAAGAACAATTAAGAAACAGGTCTATTAATTTTGAATAATAATTTCATCACATTAAAAAGATTTATATCCAAAATTAACAAAAAAATGACATAAAGCAGTCTTGAAAATGAATTTACAACTCTCACATCAAATTCTACTTGGTTGCCAACAAATGGATTTTCAAAGTCAAATATAAAGTATATGGATCCATTGAACGATATAAAGCACGTTTGGTAGCCAAAGGTTTTACTCAAACTCCTGGCATAAACTTCATTGAGACATTTAGTCCTGTAATCAAGCCCGCAATAGTTCGCACTATCTTAAGCTTAACAGTAACTCAAAATTGTGACATTTAGCAACTAGATGTTACTAATGCATTTTTGAATGGCTAACTGAAGGAACTTGTTTATATTCTTTAGCCAGAAGGATTTGTTAGTAAAGACAAACCTCTTTATGTTTATCTTCTAAAAAAGGCATTATATGGTCTTGATCAGGCGCCTAAAGCCTAGTTTGATAGACTTAAAAACTACTCTTTGGCAGCTGGGTTTCTCTAATGCCAAAACAAATACCTCTTTATTCATTTACAACACTAATGGCTTTTACATATTGTTTCTTATCTATGTAGACGATATTTTTATTGTTGGGAATACTATAGATGTTATTCAACAAGTTGAACAAAGAATTTGCCTTGAAGTAGCTCGAATCTCTTCACTTTTTCTTAGGCATTCATGCTACCAAGAGTTCCCACGGTGTTCATCTTTCCCAGACCAAATATATTGAATCATTGTTGAAGAAAGCAAACATGAGCTCTACCAATCTGCTTCCATCTCCTTTCTCTTCAAGTAAGACTATGACTACCAGAGTTGGAACCTTACCAAAATCTAAGTTTCTATCATAGTATCATTAGAGGCTTACTATACATTACTATTACATGGCCAGAAATTTTATTTATTGTTAACAAACTCAGCCAACACACGCAGAGTCCTTCAAATGCAAATTGGTGTGCTTGTAAAAGGGTATTGCAATGCCTTCGAGGAACAACAAACTGAGGCTTATTGTATAAACCTTCTTATCACTTTGAACTTACTACATTCTCTTATGTAGATTGGGCTGCAGATTTCATTGACCTTGGTGGTTATTACATTTATCTTGGTGAGAATTTAGTTTCTCGGTCCTCTAAAAAACAACAAGTAGTGGCTCATTCAAGTACCAAGTTTGAATATTGCTCCTTAGCTGTTGCTGTCACGGAAATTACATGGTTTGTTTAGTTTTTGCAAGAAATGGGGCTTAAATAGTCTTGAAAACCCATACTTTGGGTGGATAACATTAGTGCAACTTTTCTTGCGACTAATCCAATCATGCATTCTAGATTTAAGAATATAGATATTGATGTGCATTTTGTTCGTGATCTCATTGCCACAACTTATTAGCTAAAATATGCACCTATATTATCTTCCTTTAATCTGTATGGAATCTAAGTGTGTGAACTAAAATATAAATAGAAAACTAATATATATAGGCACTTTAAAATATTTCACAAAGTTCCTCCTTATCCATTCTTAGTATCACCTTTCTTAAAAAAAGCCAACAAATATATTAGAATTATTCCAAAACAATTATGCTTATAAACAGGTTGATATATCTGAAGAATGAACTATTAACTAATTTATTGTAATATCCATTTAATAAAGACAAATTAATGTAGTACAAAAACTAATAACACAATGATTCAATTCTTTTTTTTCAAATCAAAAAATAAGCAAAAATAATTTGCAATTGATCTCCATGTAAAAGACAATAAGATGAACAACATTAAATTAAAGAACTTTTCCATATGATATTCTTCACGTTGATATGTATGATTTGGAAGAATAGAATATTTCATAAAAATGCTTTAAAAATCTCCTCCTTAATTAGATTTTAGATGTCAATAGAAAGATAATATACTAAAGGAGTACAAAAGATATGGACCTTGGTGTAGCCATGACCAATCATAAACTAAAAGTATTGAGATTATATATATAAAAAAAAGAATAAACAAAGATAACATAATTTTTGTATGTCGAGGCTCAAACATGAAATTCTTGTATGATTCTGCCTTGAGGATAAGGGAATAAAACCAGAATGTTAATATAATGAGAATGTGAACAACTCGCATATCTTTATGTCATATCAAGCTCCCTATTAAATTGAAAGTTAGTTTATTTCAATAATAACAAAGATAATATAGGTAGATGCACCTGCAGAAGAAAATCAATCATGTTAAGTTCATCTTTTTCTATATATGAAGTAATCAAGTTCATCTTTTTCTATATTTTCTTTCCTAAGAATGCATCTTACATCTTTTTCGGAGTTATTTTATGAGCAAATTACCATAAACATAGACATCATAAGATGGGATGGGAACCATTTATAAAGATGATAGAAAATTAACAATAACAAAAAAATAAACATGGGGTATAGAGTATTACAAGCTTATGAATCACATCAAGCCATTAGCACTTTCTAATTAGCAAAGAAGTGAGTATAGGCAGAAGAGCCTAAGTAATCATCCAAATTGCAAATATATATAAAGCAGTTCACCAAAACCTTTGTTTAGCTACAATTTCAGCCACTTGAACTTAAACAAGGTTAACCCAACACAAGTATGCAAAGAATGCATAATTGAGGAACAAAAATTTCATAAGAACTTGCCAACAGTAAGCTCCCAATAAATTGAAGCATTTCCAGTGTTTCGTAACAATTTAAAACTACTTATCACTAAATCAAAAACAATTAAATAATGCAATAAGCAATAGATCCAAAATTCAACAAATTTCTTAATTCACATGCTCAATATCATATCCAAAACCAAAATCCATCAGAAGAGAAATACCCTAGACTAATAAAATCTCTATGATGACAAAACACAAATGGAAAATGTTAAATTAGTGTCAGATTGGCGACGAAAACAATAAGATTTCACCTTTAACGAGCTTAATAACAAGCTTCTTTGTTGGTTAAAGAGGAGTGGCCTTTTTGCGATACAAGTTAGCAACAATATGAGACATACTATTGTGGTCAGGCTTTGAATCATCATTTAGAGCCATAGGTTTCATTGCTACATTGAACCCAACAAAGTGTTGGTTGAGCCCATTTTTGTTGTCAAGAGATGAGTAAGTGGAGACATCTTATGACTTGGCTTTCTTTATCGGGTGCAAATTGTCGCCTACAACAACTTAGATAGAGATGGAGGCAGAGGCAAAAGAGGAGCTAGAGGTGGCATTAGTAATTACTCTTTAGTAAATAGGTGACTAAACCTATAGCAACAATTCTAGATGTTGCACTATAACACTTTATTACAACCATTTTTTCAATTTTGTTGTCTTTTCTTATATGTAGCAACAAATTATTCTTATCGTTGCATTTTAATATTATTAAATGCAATGCTTTAAAAACTGTTGCGTGATAATAATTTTTAGCAATACATTTTTAAACTATTACAAACTTGTCATTGCCTAAAGCTCTTTTTACCATAGTGATCCAATAAAAATAATTTAGTATGATAGTTAAGGTTTTAGTAATGCTTTTTAATTGATGTGATGCATATCGATAATACCATACAAGATCCACAATTTTTTATCTTTTCATCTATTAAGACAAAGTTCTCAAGTTTTAAATTTTCTTGATATTGCAATAAATGGAAGAAAGTATGTATAATCATCATAATTTATTAATTATATTAATACAAGTTTGGATTAAAATTTCGTGACACCCATATTTATTTGTCTATTGTTTTTTTGATAAAAGATATATGAGACAAATGAGATGATATTAATCGTGTTTTATCTCTAAAGTGTGTCCACAGCAAAATTTAAAAAATTCAAGAGTTATTATTTAATAATAATTTAATTAATTAATTAGATTTAACTTAAATTATATAGTGGAATATAAAAAATATTTAAAATTTGTGAGTTAAAGAGACAACTTCGTTAAACTTCTTATCTTTCAGGGAAGCAAGATAAGATTGACAATTCCTCTTCTAGTGTCCATTGACTCTGCAGTGCAACATGTGCCCTTGTTATTGCTCTTCTTCTTAACACCTTCTTTGGCTTTTATTACATTAGTACAAGCCTTCTGTTTCTTGTTATTATTCTTCATAGAGCCCATTTTCTTGCTCTTAAAAGAACCTGCAATAAGTACAGAACTGGGTTCATTATTAAGACATCCTTCCATAGTCTTGAGCATGTTCAATAATTCAGGCAATTTCATATCCTTCTGGTTTATATAGAAGTTTATGAAAAACTGTTAAAAGCTCAAACTTATAGAATACAGCACCAAATCAATACTCAACTCATGATTCATGATAAAACCTAATTGGGCTAATTTTTAATAAACCCAATCATCTTCAGCACGTGTAAGTTGACTGAAGATCCTTCTGTCATCTTGCATTGAAATAACACCTTGGAGAATTGATATCTCTCCACCTTACTTTATGCACCAAACAACTCCTTGAGATGCAAAATCATAATAGGTGCGTCCATGTTCTTATGTTGCCTTTGAAGCTCAGGAGATATGTTAGCTAACATCATACATATGGCTTGCTCAGTATCATTAATACAATGTTGATACCTCTCCTAAACCTCATCAGTCACATCTGAACTAGGCTTTGGTGGAGCAGAAGTGTCAAGAACATAAAACTTCTTTTCTTGCCTGGGAGCTATTCTCATGTTTTGAAACCAGTCCGAAAAGTTAGGTCAAGTCTGCTTGTTTGTAACATCCCATCATCGATGGGAATGTTATTTTAGTACATTGGGACGGGTTAGAAGTATTGAATGATATCTCGGCATGAACATACAGCATATAGCCTCTATGATTGATGATTTGTTGCACATGCACATAGTCATACATGCATTCATGATATTTCCCGGCTTAGGGTTCAAATTGAGATCTTTTATGAAATTAATGTGATAATTGTATTTCAAAAATTATTTAGAGTGCACCATTAAGTGTTTTACATTTTTAGGGATTTATGGGAATTTTTCTGGAATTTTTCGGGGTTCTTGCCCGGACCGGAAAATTCCAACTGACTGGCTGAGTGAGTCTTTTTGTACTGAAAAGGAATTGCCTAATGGCATGAGATTAGTGCATAAATAATTGTGGGAATTATTTGAGTGCCATGATTAGAGGTTAATTGGGATTAATGCTAAATTGATTAAGATTAACTCATTTTGTCTTTTCTTCTTTTAAATTGCCAAGTGTCTCCTTGCTATTAATTGGTTTTGTCCCATATTATTTGCATCCACGACTCTTCCTCTTGATTATAGTTAAAAACTCTTTTTTTTGAAAACTTGGAAAGGTATTTCTCTTCTTATCCGAAACTTGCTTCCTCTTCTTGGTGTGTTTCTTCTTCTTCTCCAAACTTGCTCTTATTTCTCCCATATAAGAATTGTCTCCTTGGTTCCTTGCTTGCTCTTCTTCACACCAACTTAGTTGAAGCTTTGAGTGAAGAAAACCTTTGGTATGTTTGTGATAGCCGTAGGTGAGGTTTGGAAATAAAGGAGATTAGTGTGAACTTGAAGAATCTAAGGGGATTGCTAGCTTGAACTTGATTAAGGTAAGAGTTGCATTGCTTTCCTTCTTTTGGTAGTTAGAAGCATGCATGGGAATCCTTTGAGTATTTATTTGATCATTATAAGGGTAGGTTTAAATGGGTTTAAATATATGCTTGTGTATGGATGAATGATTGATTATGATTTCCATTGATTTGGTTTGGTTTTGATTTGCTTTTTGGAAGTATAGATGCATGGAAACTTAAGGAAAGTTACTTGTGTTTGGGCTGCCAAATCTTACTGAATCATGTAGGTAAATGTTGTAATAAGTTTGTGGCTGAATTGGAGGTGTAAATGAAGGTATAGTAATGTAGGTAAAGTGATAGAATGGAAGAGGATGAGGTATTGATGAAATCTGGAAAATTGGTGTTTAACCTATTGAAATGTTTTGAGCATAACTTATTGTGTGGTTATGCAAATGAGGTAAGGTTAGTGGCCACTGAAACTTTGGGATGTTGGCTTCAATTTAGTGTGAAATAGGTGTTGTTGAATTTCAATGATAGAAGGGTGAATTTTTG
>JANITW010000004.1:55360712-55382736 GCA_027564335.1 Erythroxylum williamsii | reverse complement strand
TGTTTTGGGAAGTGATTGTGTAGGCAGTAGCTTGTACTGGGATTTTGACACCCTTAGGGGTGAAATTGATTTTTCTGATCTAAAGGGAACTTGTAGAGGGTTTCATTAGCTTTCCAACAAGGTATGGTTTGTATTTTTCTGAATTGTGTAGAATAAGTTATGATTTATTGAAATTCGGACAGAAAATGGAACAAAAGGGAGGGTTTAACCTATTTTATGTTTATTTTTATTTTTTATTGATTTGAGCTTCTTTCGCTCATATCTTTTCCGTCCGACGTCCGATTGACCTAATTCTTGAGGCATCGGATTCAGTGAATATTTAATTTCATTTTATGAGGAATTGGGAATTTTTGGACGGGAAATTGACGTGGGCCCGGATAACGGAGCCTTTACTCACTGTTTTATTTAATTGGGGACCTATAGAGGTCCAAATTGAGCGCCGTCAGCGCCAGTAGATTTCTTATTTTTAAACGGATTTTTCTGATGGAAAAATATTGGATGAGGGCCGGGAATCTCATGAATATGCATTATACACTTACATGTGCATTATTATTAGTCCGGATTGAATAATTAGTGACCGGTTTCTTCTCTGCTTGTTATAGAGGCACAGTTGGAGCGTCGACCCACCGACGTTGCAGAGACTTCCCGGCAATAGCTCGGAAGTAATAGGTGAGTAACCTAGATGGGTTTCTCAATTATTATTTGTCTAATATGGGGATATTGGCGGGATCAGGAATGTGTGAATTCTGGTTTGCCTTATTGAATTACTGTGATTAATTGTATTTATTGACTGTTAATTGTTAAATGGTGAGTACTGAACTGTTAATTTTGCGTTATGGACTGTAAAATTAAGCATATGCATTGCATACACAGATACATAAACGGATAAGAATAGTTGTGACCAGAGTCGCCACTGATACTGGAAACGAGCCTCGAGCTCGTAGGGAGATAATTCTACTCCCGAGACGCGTCTACTGTTCACTGTTCACTGGATAAGCGCTCGGTCACAACACTGAAATAAAATGGAACGGTGTCACATGTGCATTGCATTTTTACTGGATTGAATAACTGAACATCTGATATGTCTTTCTGCTGCTTATACTGATATAATACCGTTGATTCATTGTGACTGTGCTATTACTGTAACTTGTATATATATGATGCATGAATTGGGAGAACCATCGATGATGGTTTCTCATTGAGTTCGCAAACTCATCCAAAATTGCAATCTATTTTTCAGGATCGAGATTAGACTGATAGCTCCTGAGAGACTATTGAGCCGTGTTTATCGGATTGGCGAGAGAGGCTATGGCTCAAAGGTCGGTCAGCTTGGCATTTCTTTTGGAGACTTCTAGTTAGACTGTTCCTTTTGTCTTATTGTATAGTACGTTGTGTAAAATGTTTGGGAGATTGTAAAGACTGATGAAACTTATAGTAAGAGTATGAATGAGTTTAATGGTATGAAATGATGCACAGTTTGGTTTTAAAAAGTTGCCAATTTCTTATGAATGATTTATTATTGTGATGCCATGGGGAGTTTAGAGTTGTTGTCGGTAGTGCTCTCTTATCGTAGAATATGTGCCGGGATGACCTACAGGTGTTCCGGTGGATACTCTACGGTAAGGGGATGCTACATTGTTAGCATCCATGATGCTCCTTAATGTCAATTTGGTCCTTATCTTTTGATCCATTGACCGAAATACATTAAAAAAAAGTTTTAGTTTATAACCTAAAATAAAATAAAATAAGGAGTTTCAAATTATTTGATTACTTCCACAATTTTATTCAAAATAATATCCCTCATTATTAAATTGAGAAATTATCAAATAATTTCCTTATGAGCTAGGATCCTATTCAAAAATAATTGATTTTAAGTTTGCTTAACAAAACAACTAAATATAAATCAGGTAGATAACAACTTTATCAATTACATTGTAAGATGTAATTGATAAAGTTATTATCTACCTAATTTAAATTTAGTTGATTTGTTAAACAAACTCAAGATCAATTATCTTTTAATCTAACGGTTCTAGGAGTCTTATAAGAGGTAATTGATAAAGTTGTTATCTGCCTAACCCTACCTTTAAATCCATAAGATCATAAGTTTAGTCAATCAAATCATATGAATTTTGTTCATTAGGATGCATTAATTTAAGATAAAACATATCCAGGTTAAGGTGGTATTGAATTTACTTAACAAGCTAAGCAATAAACAAAACTTTGGTTTTATACTTAAATAATGAAAGGCAACTATCACTTTCCTAACACATACTTAATATTTAATTGAGAGATTTAAATTTTCAAAATTTTTTGGTCTCATCAAAATAATATAATCTTATTATATTTATAATTTCAAAAATAATCTAAATATGAAAGAAATTATTCAAAAACTTTTTCTTGATTATAATTATTGATTTAATAACTAATTTAATTTAATAATCCAACTATTGAAAAATTAAACTAAATACCAAAAATATTCCTAATAAAATTACCCTTAAAAACCATTTTCAAAAAGTGGAAAACACTTTTTCAATTTTATTAGGAATATAAACTAATTTAATTTAAAATAAGGTTTTAAAACATTAAAATCAAATAAATAAAGGAAGAGAGGCTGTCTAGCGCAATTTCTTCTGTGAAGCTACTACGCGGGCGCATGCACGTTGAGTAGCGCATGTAATGCACACACCATTTACTCTTTTCAAATGTGCTCTAGAGAATAGTGGGTGCGTGTCTGACACGCGCCCATCATCCTCACAGATGTTTCTCCAACTCTCCCACTTTTTCAACGCTTCGGGTAACATACGCGGCTCTCTAACTCTATGTCGGTCAGGATTCTCAAGCGCTGCTCACCATCTTACTGTTGCTTGCGATTGTATCTCAACCTCAATGACGTTGAGCTTCTACCTCTTTGTTGTGCTCCTCACCACAAATCCATGAGCGTATATCAATAACGCCAGACTCCGTGTCACCTATCCATGAGCGTATATCACAACCATAAACATACACACAGAAAAGCAAAAATAGATGCAATCATGCATTAACACGGGCAGCAAATGCGCAAGAATGGGCAAAGAAGTTTCAATGTGAGTTAACCCCGAAGTAGAAACAAGGAACAATCACGCATAATCCAATTTTCAAGTCACATACTAGAATCCAGAATATACACATATGCATACATAAAACAATTTTCCAAAATAGACCAAAAAAAAAAAGGGTCAGTGAGAATAGACAAAAACAGTAGCATAAACAGATTCAAGATCTTAAAAACTTAATTTTTAAAATCAAATTCAATAACAATAAAGTAACTAATCCAAGTTAAACAATTAAAAGAGGCTATACTACCACTGTTGTAAAGTAAATGTGATCGAATCACGGACGCAACGGAAAATAAAATTTTTACGATTTTCAATCGGATCTTAATATAATTGTAAAGTAGGAAATCATAATCGATTGACGTTTGCTGTTGAAATTTTTTACAAAATTTTCACCGTGTCAACAAGCTACTCAATCGTCCAGCTTGTAATGATATCCACAAAGCAACTTCTAATTACTTTTTGAGAGAAAGAAAATAAAAGTGCTAACTCCCTAATGTTTTTTTCCTATTAATAGAAAATTCATTAGGAATTTTTGTACTATTTATTAAAATTAAATTCCTTGATTATAATTAAAGTCATACTTTAATTATAATTAATTTAATTTTAATAAAATCAAATATCTCATATTTGATCCATAAAGTTTCTCAAAGTTTATAATTAAGTCCAACTTAATTAAAATTGATTTTTTCTTCACAAGCTAGTCTTTGATGTGTGACTTGTTAGGTTTTTAATATATTGGCAATGATTACAAATTATAATTCTAATATCTCTATACTTTAATTCATAAGATGAATTAATTTATAAAAAAGAAACATAATATGTGCTAGTTTTATCGTTTCAACGATTTCCCACCTCAATGAAACTACAACTAGGAATGTTTATGAACAATATGTAAATGTAAATAAATTTTTACAATTACCATCTCATCATAATTTCAATTAGACAACAATTATTACAAGGATTTTATCTTCAGTATTAAAACATAAAATATAATTAACTTAATACACAAAGAGTTACATCCAAAATGATTGATTGCAAAGGCATAAACTAATAGCATATGGTACATTTCATTTCAGTCAAGTAATCTCGACGAATTGTATATGCTTTATGGAAACTATCTTATATGATCGTAAAACCATCAACTGCTATCCGGTTTCAATGTTTGGTAATGTTAAAACGCGTTTTCACGTTTCTGGCTTCTAAAAGTTGTTTTTGGGGGGCAGCAGCTCTGTTGAGAAGACGCACGTCACCCTTAATGGGAATAGAGGACTTCAAGAGTCTTATAAGCCATAAACCTTTTTATCAACCCCAACAATAACGATTGGAATTTGTTAAAAATTTCTGATTTGATTTTCCTATTGTCGATCTATTCAGCAGTTGACTTGTGAACCGTATGAAGATTTAATCAACGCTACTGAATTCACTAAAAAGAAAAAAGAATATAAAACTACTATAAAACAAAACGAGTCGTCTTATTCGGCTGATTTAAAACGTGGTGGACGAGTTTACCACAATTTCTGAAACTTTCTGATTATTAGTCCATCACTCCAACTATTATGGATTCGTTTCATCTGGAGTAGCTTAGATATAATTAGTTAATCCAACCTTTGATTCCTTTGGTTTTATTTTGAATTTAGCTGTAGTCTGATTGTTGGAGTAGGTTACGGTCGATAGCTCACTTCAACTAATCCATTTATGACATATGGTTGACGTATCAAATATGAAGAATGTCTACAAGGTTTGCATCTAATTCCAGTAGAAGCTGAATTCCTCCAATCGTTTCTGGTAACCCACCAAATTAATTCTACCAGTGGGAATTGAACAACAGAGGCAGTCCATCAAAGCAACTTCACCGCCTAGGGTATACTTCCTGAGATCCATGTAAATGCTTATACTTTTCTCTGTAGGAGTGTAAACTGGAATACATATATATGAGCAGTCCCATTTGAATTTAAGACTTTTTTATTTTAAAAATAAAGCATGAACAACTAAAGTCAAATTTTGTGCTTTCACGGTTTTCTAAAATCCAAGGTTCCAGTCATGGTTTTGCTGCTTGTTTCCCTCGAAGACTTCCAATCCATGCAGCGTTATTCCAATTACTTTTTCGAGTCAACCTTAATTGATACGTAGAATATTAGCCCTCAAATTCTCTATCCTCTTTTTCTATCTTATCAGTTTCATTAATCTCAACTATTTATTTACCTCAGAGAGAGAGGATGACGCATCTCATAATTTTATACTTTAACCTTTCGGTGATACTAAATGATATCAATCAAATCGTGCTCTGTCTCACGCAGTCTTTCTCAAGTCATCATTGGCGCATTTTCCATAGAGAAAGTGTCCTTGGAAATTCTAAGGTGCTCCAGATTATGACAGCTAATTACATGTACAATTTAATATCATCAGCAAGGCCTGCTTAGTCTTCCTTCCAATTTGTGATTCGATGAACGCCTAGGTCTTTTAATTCTACCCTATCGTAGACAAACACGGATTCTAGCTAGCTGTCATATGATTTTTTTTAGGTCTTTTGAATAAGCGTGACTTAAGGATCAACTCGAGAAGAGGGTCGTGATCTTAGGGTTTGTTGACCAGCATTTCCATCAAATCTGTTTCATTTTCCAAATTAAGCTTTTCCCTGTAATTAAAATGAACTCTAATATCTATAAATTATTTAATTTAAACTCTTAAATAACAAAAATATTAACATAATTATGTCTATGTTCGTTATAAACGACGGGAGACAAATATGTTCTTTTAATGTTATGTGAATTCTACGATATCGCGTAACATTTACCTTAATTAAGTTTAAATTTATTATCTTTCAATCTAATTATTTGTAATAAATTTTAATTAAAACTAATAATTCCAATCTAATGTATACAATTCAACTTAATTTTATTTTTTTTTAAAAAAACCTTAATTACACTTGCCACTCCTCCACTAGCTGCATTTGTTGTCTACTTTCTCTGGCTACTCCTCTGACATCATCGTCGTCCTCTTCCACCAGGACCAAAGCCATGGCCTTTACTAGGCCCATACCTCATCAATCTGTTGCTTTGGCTAAAACCTACGACCCTCCCGAACACCTCCCTCTAGGGTTCATCGACATTGTGGTGGCAACTCAGCCTCCGTGGAAGCTCAATTCTTAAAGACACGACACCAACTTCTCTAGCCGACCTTCAACACTGGTTATCGTAACTATAAGGCCAAAACCACATGATTCGATAGCAAAATATTCGAACTAGTTTTGACACGGTATAGTGAATTAACAATCTCAAAAACATCTTTAATATCTCATTTTTGCTGGTAAAACTTATGGACACGTTCACTTACATATCCCAAACATCATCATTCTCAATTTGATAAATCCTAATTCATCTCAAATAGTTGCACAAGTATATCCATAAGCCTAACATTTCAACTGCTAGTAAACTTGGTAAGCGCCATGGTTCCCTCGTAAATGGCGTGCTTAACTTACTCCCCAGGCAACAACAATCTTACAGTAATCTGAATCTCCCCTTGATATGATTGTCAGCTTCTTGTTGTACCTCGATAACCTCAAAGACTCCTGTGAAAGCTTCTGGAATATGTCATTGATAAACAAGTTTATGATCCCCATGGCCCAGCTGGAGATTTTGATGTCAATGTGGAAATGCTTCAACACCTAATAAGAAAGTAGGTCTTCGTGCTCTTCTTGGCTCTTTCTTTCTTCTTCTCTCCTGCTGCAGGGACGCCTTCCTCCAATAGCTTTTTGCTAGCCTTTGACTTCTGTTTCGTCGGCGCTTCATCCGCCACCATATTCTTCTCCTACTTCGTTTTGTGGTTCCTCAAAAGGCATTAGAGCTCCAGATCAAATTGGCACGTAATGGAAAAATCAAATTTAGAATTTTCTAATAATTAGATTTTATTAAAACTAAGTTAATTATTATTAAGTTAAATTATTTATATTAAATGAAAATTATTAATTTTAATAGAGTTTATTATATTTAAACAAATTATGGATAATAAATTTAAGTTTAATTAAAATTTTTAAGTCTTGTAATGACACATGTATGTCACGTGGCATAGTTAAACTCATATAAATTTTAAAAATAATAAATATGTACCACACTAGAATTGGCATGGCAAATAACAGAGAAAGCATAATTCTATCAACATTTCGATCTATTTAGGATTTAAATTTAACAATTTATATATGTGTAGATTCATTTTGAACACTCTAAAATGTTAAGATATGATGTATCTTAATAAAAGCATTAGGGATAAAATGTTACTATTACCTAAAAAATATTGAAATTTGGTTTACATATTTTAATACTTATTCATACAAACAGCCATTAATGAAAATTTTCATATATATATATATATATAATGGAGTAGCCAACCTAAGTTTTGGAAGACTTACAATCATTAAAAAGTAATACATCTCTTTAATTTGAATATATAAGGTGTGATAATTAAAACAACTAAAAACAAGACATACCTTTGTTGATTAAACCATGCAACTATAGGTTCTGCAAATAGAGAAAATACACAATTTGTAATATTAGTTTAGGACTCTTGAGAGCCCAAAAAATACGCACTTTGAATATTCTAATGATGCCTATAAAGATTAGCTCTTACAATTCATGTTGTTAAGTTAGTTGGTCGTAAATTAGTTATAGACATCAGTAGGTTCAAAAGTTAGCAAAACATTTGTTGAGCAAGTTTTACCTCTAATAAAACATCAATATTGCAAGTATACAAATCATAAACTTGTAGTATTAAAGGTTTTGATCCCACGAGAAAATAGTTAAAACTAAGTAAACTTAACTTTGTCTAAGGTATAAAAATATGATATGAATGAAAGTGAAGGACATAAATTAAAACAATTAAATAAAATTGAGCACTTAACTAACAAACAATTGAGTTGTCACAGTTATGCAAGGCTAATCAAGGATGAAGCTTAGGATTCATTATATCGTTATTTTGCTCCCTTAACTACTATTTGATTCAATTAGTTATTAATCCTAGATTTCCTAAGAGTTTGATTACTCTCTTTCAAGACCTAATTATTTAACCCTAATTGATTACAAAATTTTAGATTTTGCAATCTCTCAATTCACAAAAACTTTCTAATGTTTTCAACTAATTCTTAAGTGATTTATTGAATAATTAAGTTCTCACACAAGATCTCTCTTCGTATGATTATCAATTTGATATTTGTATGACCTATTAAGTTGCCAACTCTCGTTGCCTAACCTAATTCCATTACTTTTGATTCACTCTCTCAATTTATTATCGAAGTATAAACATATCCAATTATCACAACACCAGAATATTATATTGAAATCAATAGCAATCAAGTCATAAAATAACTCAAAAACAAATCCTAATCTAAAAATTAGAACATCACAAATGTGAATGGCATCTTCAAATATAGTTTATACATCAAGTTTAATGAAAATAAACAAAGGAAAGAAAGAAGAACTTGATTTGGATTGAATCTGGAAAATTTGCCACCCTCCGATGCTATACTTGATCTTCCTTCTTTGATCCTAATTTGGTAAGATGGAGGCTACTTTTTTCTGGAGTGGTTTATGTTCTCTTATAGTAGCTAAGGGTCTTAGAGTTAATTCTAGGGTTTACCCACATCATTTGGTTCCAAAAACGCCCCTAACTTTAAAACAAATGAAGAATCTCGTGTCTGGCAAGCGCCTGTCATGATCATGACACTGGAGGAAAAACTATCTGTCACGATCGTGCATCCTCGAGAAGAACCATCTGTCACGACCATGCTATGGCATGCACGATCATAACCCTGCCTTGTAGCTTATGCACATTCGAGCTTCCTTCATTCTTCACTTATCTGATTTCAATCACTAACAAACACATCAAAACACCTCAAGAACACAATATTAAGATCCAAAATCATGCTCAAAACCACATAACACTTAATAATATAAACAAACAATTACATTAACATAATTATAAGCCTAAACATGCAATAATCATCTAGTAAACAACTATAAACACACTAAAACATCTATCAAAACATGATATAAACTGCACCTATCAACATTCACCTTTTTAAGGAAGAAATTTCACTAAAAAAGGCAATAAACAAAAAAAAATTGATGACATGACCTCGCATTTTGTACTAAATATATCTTCAAGATGATTATGAGTTAAGATATGTTAATTCATAACTTATGACCCTAATAATAATAATAATAATAATAATAATAATAATAATAAAATTAATAATAATAAATAAGATTTATAAGTATGGATGGCCACCATTTCTCATGAGTTATGGATTTTTATACTCTTTTTTAATGAAATCCCTATTTAACTTCCTAATAAGTAGAACTTATAACAATTCCATGATTATGTCTCGTAAATGTTAGGAACTAACCGTGATCCAATCAAAAGCATGGTGAAAAATAATTTTATAATTTTTTGATCAAAAATCTTTAATGGAATAACTTGAAAAATATTAATTATAAAAAGATTGAAATGTACCTAACTTGAATTCTTACATAAACTCCTTTTTCTCAAACTATCAACCATAAGTTGTCCACCTGGTTTTGTCAGCCTCACCTAGTTTTGACCCTAATTTATGACTTCTAAGGCTAAAGAAAAAAAAACATAACTCCTTTATATAATTATCCTTTCCACAAATGCCTTCTAATCCTGCTAACCACCCTCCTAAGTCTCACCCTCTTGTGACTCATCACCCTACAACAATCAACTCGAGTGTTAGTTGGAGATGGGTAATAAGGGATAAAGAAGGTGGAACTTTATAATACTACCCCCTTGATGGTTAATTGGAAAACTATGGTTACCCCAGATATTGAGGTATTGAAAGAAAAAGCCAAAGCCTGAGACTCCACTCTCGTAGGTTTTTTATAGGCAAACCCCCTCTAGTCTTGATGATAAATGTATGGGTTTGTTGGAGATTTTATTATCTGAGAACAACCTCTTACTCTTTAAGTTTGAAACTAAGAACAATGCTATGGAGGTTTTACGAGGAAGACCATGGAATGTACAAAATATCCCTCTATTGTTGCAATTTTGGAAACCATGATTAAGATTTGAAAACCTAAAGCAAACTACTATGCCTGTATGGATTATTTTGTACATGGTTACACTAAAATGCTAGTCCACTAAGGATTTAAGCATGTTGGCTAGTTTCATTGCTGATCCAATAAGTATAAGATTAAAATTATAGCCCAAAAAAGGAGAGTCAAATACACCCAATTTATATGAGTGTGGAAATAGGAAAAGAGCTAACCAAGGTTATTTCCATTTTAAGACTAAATGATAATGATAAACTTATAGAGGATACAATCATATGATCTATCAATGGAAACACTCTCTCATGGATCAAGGAAAAAATAGGTAGATATTGGTACAAGGTCTATCAAAAGTGATTATGTTGAACTTATGGAAGTTGATAAAACATATGAAAATAGCCAACTGTGTAATATATAGAAGGCTAGCCTCAAGGATAAGATGTACCATAAGCTTGAAACAAGAGAATGTAATATGCAAAAAGGAAAAGGAAAAAGGAAGTGACACTAAACCAATTATTAAGGAAAGCAAGGTAAATGAAGTCATTTAGAAAGGGGATGAAGTGACCCTAACTAGATGTGAAAATATAGAGGAAAATATGAAGGGACAATGCAAGCAGTGTAGAAAAACACTCCAAATTCACACATGTTATCTGTAACTAAGGAAAGAGAAGAGAATACTCAGAGCAATAATGAATTTTCTTCCTTATATATGCTCAAGTTAAGGTGAATATGGAATCTAATAAGAATGAGGTTTAAACTATGATCGGTAAAAGGAAAACAAGGAAACAGAGTAAACTAAGAGATTTCAAGCTTTTAAACCCTTCATTACATCTATAATCACTAGAATGTCAAGGGTTTAAACAACCCCTTTCCAAATAAAAAATTGTTGAGAGATTTTGCTATGGTTGAAAAATCATTAAAGATATGTATATTGGAAGCAAATCTAAGCAAGGAAAGGTTTTTAGAATTGAAGTTTTTCTAAGATAAATGGACTATGCTATTCAATCACTAATAAAATCATTATGGAATAGTTATAATTGTTTTTAATAATAGCTTGGTTAATGTCCAAACATTACATAGTACTAACCATTTAATCCATATAGGGGTCCAACTCACAAAGGAAAAGGAAAAGGAAAAGGCAAAGGCTATAATATACATGGTGTGTAGTTCAAACTTCATCTTTTAAATGAAACTACTTTGAAGTACCCTAAAGACTATTAATGCTTAGATTAGAAAGCATTGGTTTATACTAGGGGATTCCAATCGCACCTAGTTTAGATATGAAACTGAAGGGGATATCAGCTTGGAACATTTCATATCTTACCTACAAAAGTTAATTGAGAAGATTGGAGTTGATAACTTGAACACAGAGGGAAAATTATTCACATAAAGCAACAAGCAATCTTCAAGGTGGCATATTATAAAGAAACTAGACAGAGCATTGGTGAATGGGGTATGGTTATCAAGCTTCCCAAAGAGAAAACCTATATTCAAAGAACATTTATTCTCTAACTATTCTCCTATGTAATTAAGAATATATTCGTGAGGAATAGTAGGCATCTTCCATTAAGATTTAACAATTACCTAATAGAGGATCAAGGTTTTTTAGAGGTAGTTGCTAAAGGTATATCCTTCCCAGTCCAACAATGTAAAGCTTTTATATGTATAAGAAATTAGATAATGTAAAGGAGGAATTCAACATATTAAAAAGAACAAAAGGAGGGAATCACACTTTAAAGAAAGTTAGTAACTCCACGAAGAACTCTCTTATTAGAATCCAAGAGGAGTTAGGAAAACAACCAGGGGAAAACACCTTGCTAAATAAGGAGAAAAAGACTTTAAGTGACTATATGATTGCTCTAGCAAGCCATAATTCTCTAATCAAGTAGAGAATGAGGGTGAATTGGATTAAAGATGGTGATAAAAACTGTAAATTCTTTTTTTTTTAATTTAGGTCCAGCAAGGAGGATCAACAATAGAATAATCTCACTATTTAACTATAAGAGTGATCTAATTTCCAATCAAAATGATCTAAAGGATACAAAAATTGGTTTCTTCATAAATTTAACTAAGACCACAATTTTGAGCAAATCTACTCCTTAGGTGCTAAGATCATTTATTAGTAATTTGTTTTCAAATAAGGAGATCCTTATGTTGGAGAGCAGTATAAGCCAATAGGAAATTGAGAAAATTGATCCTTTATAATGGCCCTAGACCAATTGTTCTTAATGGGATTTTCTATTGAAAGGTTTGGCCCCTTATTAGCCACCTTATGATGGAGGCAATCCAAGAGTTCTTTGAAACATGAAAGATTCACAAGGAAATTAACAAGCCTTTTCTGTGCCTAACCCAAAGTCTTTTAATGAAATTATACATATTGCATGATGTAATTTCATAGACAAGATTACGGCTAAAATAATTGCAAATATGATGAAGAATATGTTAAAGTCAATTATTAGTGACTCTTAAGGAGCCTCCCTAGATGGAAGAATGATAGGGAATGATGTACCTATTGCATAAGAACTATTTAATGGGTATGGAAGAAAGAATGCCCCTAAGAATTGTGTAATAAAATTTGATTTTCAAAATGCCTATGACACTATAAGCTAGGACTTCCCACATAAGACCTTTGAAGTTTTTAGATTTCTTGATAAATCTTGAGAATAGATAAAGTTGTGTACCAACTCTAATTCATTCAATGTGTTAATTAATAGGACGCCCTCTATGAATTTTAAAGGTGCTACAGTGTTAAGATAAAGCAATCCAATATCTCCATACCTATTTATCCTATATATGGAAGTCCTCACTAGGTTAATAAAGAACAATGTGAGTTGCAATCCTAACTTTAACTTCCACAGCAACAGTGAAAAGGTTAAGATGGTTTCTTTGTTTTTTGCAGATGGTCTATTCTTATTCTCTAAGGAACATGATGAATCTATAAGCCATCTTATGGCCTCTATTAAAACTTTTAATGGAACCTCAAGTATGAAGTGAAAATGGGCAAGATCCAAATATTTATTTTTAAGAGTTCTTATTTTATGGCATAATGGCTTTGAAGAATTATTAATTTCCTAAACATGTGCCCCCTTCAAATATCTTGGACTACCTATATCCACAAGGAAGCTAGACTTTAGGGAGTGTAATCCTTTAATTGGGAAACTTTATAATAGATTGGAAAAATAGTGTAATAAATCCTTAACTACAGCTAGGGGAGTTCAGTTAATTAAGTCTATCCTTAATTCATTCCAATTTTACTAGTCCTCCTACTTCTCCCTTTCTAAAGGAGTGACCAAGGTAATAAAAAAGATACTGAGAAAATTTTTATGGGTTGTTTGTAAGGAGGGAAAGTCTAATGAGAAAGTAATTTGAGAGAGGTATGTAAACCAGTCAATTATAAGCATACAAAAATTTCTATGGGTTGTTTGTAGGGAGGGAAAGTATAATGAGAAAGTAATTTGGAGAGAGTTATGCAAACCCATCAATTATTCTCTATATGCTTTGGATATGCATTCAAAAATTATACGCATGAATGAAATTATAACCATAAATTAAAACTAAAGCATAAAAAGAGTAGTCCTAAAGGAAACTTTACAAGCAACTCATTAAAGCTCCAAATATGAGACCTACCTAAAATACAATAAAAAAGAAGTAAGTAAAACTCTCAATTGCAACATGAAGTGGGATTCTCATGAAGACTAGAATGTAGAAAACTATGGTGGAAGTGACATACCACTGGTAAAGCAATTTGGAGATGAAAGTACACACTTACCCACCTTATGGTTAGAGAATAAGTATTGTATCCCAAATGCCTCAAAATCTTGCATTTATCCATATACTCCTTTATTAGTTGACTCCCATCAACTATGTGTTCTATATATGCTGGGAAATCTCAATGTTAATCTCTAAGATGTGTTTTGTCCTTTGTATCTCTATATCTCCTAGTTTTATTATGACCTTATATGGCTTTAAGCCTTTTTGTTGTAATGTTAGAACTTTTATATGGTTTATGTCTCTCCATGATTATTAATTTATTTGTTTATCGTTTTAGATAAAACCACAAGTTATCCACATATCTAACCTCTATAGTAGGGAGAAAAAAAAAGTCAACTTTTAAAAAGAGAAGGTAAAAGTGCTAGCTCCTTTATACATTCCTCTTATTTATAGAAATTGAAAAAAAATTTCCTTATTAAAATTAAACTCCCTCACTATAATTAAATTCTAATTATAATTCTAATTATAACTTTAATTTAACTTTAGTTAATTATAAAATTTCATATTTATTATCTAAATTTTCTCAAACTTTATGATTAAAACTAACTTAATTTCAATTAATTTTAGCTTTTAAAAATGCTCTTTTATATGTGACCTATTAGGTTCCTAATCTATTAGTAATGATTATAAATTATAATTATAATTCATATAACCATTTCCACTAAAAAAAGATGTATTATGGCTTAATTAGCAACGATGCTACGTTGGAACCTTTCCAATCGCAAAATAATATTGTTCTAAATAAAGTATACCTTAACTAAGATTTACTTCCAAAGTTAATATTCATATAATCTAGAACCTAAATATCAACTCATACATAAAATAATGGATGTCTTTAATACTTCAAAGTGTTTGACATCTCAAATATTAAACACCTTTAGTACATTATTTATGTATTTATAATAGAATGGGTAAATAACTTCCATATTTATCTCTGTAGATCTTATTCACAAAATTAAGTTGTTACATTTTCATACCAAATAAGAGTTGTTTTTTAACTATCATACTTTTAAAAATTGAAAATATGAATTTTTTTTCTCTTTATGAGCAACATGTCTCCATATACTCATACTAAAGAGTGCAATTATAATCCCACTAACCTTTCTTAGACATCATAATCCAAAATTATATCCAAAACAAATACTTTGAATTTATAATGAAAGACTTTCAACGTCTTGTAGCCTTGCAACTATACATCAAATATATTAACAAAGGTGTTAGTTCCAATTAGATGTATTATCATATGATCTAAACTTTTCAAATTTTATCTTATCATATGATCTAAACTTTTCAAATTTTATCTTACTTTCACTACTTATCTTTGAGGACCATTCTCCTATAAGTATTCATTGAAATAAACATTTTATTTATTAAGGTTTGTATGATCATATCCAACACTTTTAGATATTTTAGAACTTGTTATTATCAATTTTATTTATAAGATTATTTGATAATATATGCTTAAAATAAGAACCACATCCAAAATCATTAACTTGACTCTTTCAAAGTCTTACCATTTCATACCTAATATGAAATCTTGCTAATCGATTTAATTGGAATTTTCAAATTTAAGTTATTGTACTAGGCTTAGCTATAAAAGAAATAAATATTACACTATATATACAATATCTCATATTGCATTTTTCTCCTTACATAAATCTATATTATTATGGAATTTAATATAGGGGTATTTACCAAATAATCTCATTCGATATAAATAACCAAGAGATTAAATCTCACTACATCATTCTCATCAAAGAGCTTTAGTAATCTTAATGCTTAATTTCTACTTATATTTAAATAATTTAAACTTTTCAAGATTTTAAACTAACATTTCATTTAACTCATATGACTATATCACATAAAGTCATTATTAAATCTAATGAATACAAGTATTCATCCTTTTTATGAATTGTTATTACATCCAACACATTACTTATATAAATGTAGCAATTCAATACAATTACCATCCTTTCATCAAACTTGATTTTTTTCATTCTTCGAGTTTCCATGTTTCATATGATTCATATATACATACATACATATATATACACTTGTATGTAACTTCATAACTGTCATTATATTGATTTAACTAATATAGGATAAAAGGATAGTTTCAGTTATCTAATATTTGTTCTTGCCACTTATGTCAAACATAAGTCTCCTTTGATCCAATTCAAATAAACTAATTGTATAAATTTGGATCAACTAGTTTTACTCATCAATCTATTTCTTATATTGCTTTGATCATTATAAAGATAACACATCATGCTCAACCTTTTGGTATTTTTTTCAATTCATTACCTAAACTTTTAAAATTTTCAGTTAAGTGATCATCCTTTTAAAACCCTAACAATTCAATTCAAAACGTTATTTTTTGCTAATGTGGCTAATAGATGGATATCCACGTGGCATTTAGTGGATATGTCACATCATCAAAAATAAGCTTTTGACCTTATTTACACAAGTTTTAAAAGGTGTATCACTAAATCAAAACTTTAAAAAGTTTAGCACTAAATTGAAAAAATCGTAAAATTTGAGATACTTTTGAATATATTATCCCAACATTATAATAATGCTAAGTCCAAATTCAATATAAAATAGTGAAAAACATGAATTAGAAATATATATGATCTTTATTATATCTAGCATAGGCAAGAAAAAACATGTAATAATCTTCTTCTAATGATAACTATTTTCATACTATAACCAATTTTTAATTGTTGTCCTTATTTATACTTTTAATAGGCTAAAATGAGTGAAACAATTCCCTCAAAGTATTATATTTTTTAGCATTGTTTTATGCAACCTCTTTCATTATACTATTTTGGTGTCAACATTCATCTTACATGTTATCATTAAATTTTATAAGACATTAATTATCTCAAAATTTTATCACATTTTATCCTCTATATGATATTGACATATCTCTATAACTTTGCTATGAAATCCTCATCATGGATTATAGCAAAGTTCCATAATAGATATACAATTTTTATATCCGACTTTAAGAACTCTTCTCATACCTAACCTATGTCTAAGAAATTCGGTTTATTAACTTAGTATCAACTACACTAACCAAAAGTAATTTTTTACTTAAAATGTAAGAAAGCAAGTAATTGGTTGCATGTTATGACAACCAATTAAGATTGAACTTTAATTATTTATTAGGTTACTCTCACTATTTTATTCAAAATAATAGCCCTCACTACTAGTTAAAAAGATTGCTTTAATCTTTCTGGTGGGCCAGGATCTCATTTAAATTTAGTTGATCTTGAGTTTGCTCATCAAACCAACTAAACTTATATTAGGTAGATAATAACTTTATCAATCACATCTCGTATGACTACAAATCTATTAGGAGACAATTATTTGTCAAAATAATATTATTTTTATTCCTACCTCTAAATTTATATAATTATGAGTTTGCTCATCCAAATTTTACAAATTTGGTTAAGTAAGACCCCTTAATTTAAGATAAAATATATTTAGGTTGAACGAGCATCGAGTTTACTCAATAAGCTTTACAATAAATAAAATTCTAGTTTTATTCTTAAATAATAGAAAGTAACTATCACTTTTTTTACGTGTACTTAATATTTTAATAATAGAATTAATTTTTTATGGTCTTATTAGACACACATTACATGTAAAATATTATACATATTAAACATACAATTTCTCATACAAATATAATCAAATTGTAAGCATGAAATATTGTTTGATTGTAACTATCAATATAATATTCATAATCTAAAATAACATTTTTAGCTCTTTTGATAATTAGAATATATTAAATTATTGATTCTCAAATATATCAAATCGTATTTCAAATAGAAATTCAATTTCATTTGAATTTGAATTTGAATTTGAATTTTTCAAATTTAATTGGAAAAGTTCCTACTATCTTAACTCCTTTAATGAATTTATTAAAAATATTTTTCACTAAACTACTCTTCTAACTTATTTTTTGAAAGTATTTCTCTTCTAAATTATTCTAATTTAGAAAATTTTCTTTTTCAAAATTTTTTAAGTAACACATTAGAAAACTATCCATAATTAGAAAAATATTTTCTAATGTCAAAAGGAAACAATTTAATATTAAATATAAAATTTAAATTTAATTAAAAAATTTCATTTCATTATTTTAGAGATTAGTTTTTTAATTAATTAGAAAATAATAATTTAATATTACAAAAATATTTTATAAAATATCAAAGAAGCGTCATTTTCTTAAATTAATTTAAATAAAAATTTCAAATTTATTAAAAAAAAGATACATTTTCTAATTAACTAAGAAAGCTATTATTTAAATTAATAAAGAAACAATTGCTAAATAAAATAAAGTAACAACCCTATAAAATAATAAACTTATCTTATTTCAATCAAATTGAAATAAATAATTTTAATTAAGAAATACTTTTTTAACTATTCAATAAAATATTTTTAAATTTTAATGGAGTTTAATTAATCAAGAATTTCAATCTAATTGAAATTCAATTTAGCTTAATTTCAAGAAAATAATTTTCTAAAATATATTAGGAATCAATTAAATTATTAATCATAATATAATTAATGAAAATAAATAATTTTATTTTAAAATTAAGAACTCATCTCAGTTAATATAATCTCATTATATTAGTCTTCTAACATAATCTAATTATGACCTTCTAAAACCTTTCCTTGATTTTAATTATTGATTTGATAACTAATTTAATTTAATAATACAATTCCTAAGAAATTAAACTAATTTTTAAAATAATTTTAATAAAATTAGCCCTTTTCAAAATAATTAGAAAACAATTGAGAAAAACATTTTCAAATTTATTTGAAATTTAAATCAATTTAATCTTAATTAGACTAGTATTTTAACTAAAAGATAGGCTTAAGAATAATTTTCAAACAAAAATTCTTTTTCATGAGGCGCGTGCCCTAGTCAAGCATTGACTAGCACGTGTTGTGTGGCCATCAAACACACTCCTTGTGGCCCTATCTTCTTCCTAAATTAGGGTTTCTTTTTATCCTATGTCGTCGCCGCTTACTTTCGCTCCTATCACTGCCTCCTACTACTATATTGTCAGTGTTTCATTTGTCTCCTTCTTTAAGGATCAAGGCTCATCTTCTCCATCGCATCTAAGGCCCTTAGATTGCCGCTTCCTCTAAAGGATATCGCCCTTTCTAGTAGTGATTAACAACACTAGCTCTTGTTATTATAATTTAAATTGTAATAAAATCAAACATCTCATATTTGATCCTTGAGGATTCTTAAACTTCGTAACTAAGTCCATCTTAAAAATTTATCATTAGATTCCTAACATTTTGAAAATGAAAATAAATTCTAATTCTAATTCTAATTCATAATTAGAATTAGATAAATTAAAACTCTTTTTAATTTATTTTAATCATTTAATTAACAATTTGTAATCATAGATCAAAATTGTCGTCTAATAGATATCATGGCCACCTAAGTATTAATAATGTCAAAGTAGTTTGACTCAACCTATCTATGATGTTTATGATGTATAATTTAATCATTTCATCATCTAATAATTAAATTGGACATAAAGTATGGATTTAGTGTTCACGTTTTTAAATCCAGACATTCATTCTTGCTAATTAGTAATTGATTTATAGTTGATATTTGAAAATATCTTCTCAAATGTCAATTCACTCTAGCTAGGGAATTCCTTAGATCATTACTAATTAAGAACGAGGGAACATTGTCTCTAATTATTTTAGAGCGATGAATCTTTTATTGATTTACTCAACTATCTTTATATGATTCATACAATATCTAAGTACTAACAACCGAGTTATCATAAATAGAATAGATCATAAGTAGTATCAAAATATAGTAATTCTCGCATAAGATACTTTGGTAATCTCAAGTATAATGATCAATTATATAACTAACATAATGAGGAAATCTATATGTACATAAGTAATACTCTATTTGGAATCATCATAATCGTGTTAGTTTAATGAACTTATTCTCTAATAAGTACATGCACATTTGTTGAAGTATTTTCATACTTTAATTTATGAAATCAATTACTTTCTTTATAAGAAAGTACATAATATGTGCTAGTAATATCATTTCATCAATATCCCATCTTGATAGAACTACAACTAGGAATATTTTTTGGAATAATACATAAATATAAATTAAATATCATAATCATGATCATGATCTCATCATAATTTCAAATGTACAAGAAATTTTAGGGCTTTACCTTTAGTATTAATACATCAAATATAATTAATAAAAATAAAGATAAAATTGCCCTTAATTAATTATGTCACAAAATCTATAATTAATTGATTGGCTATAGGGCATACACCAATAATAAATTCACATAATGACAAAGATTACCATGTTTAATCAACTTTTAATTTACCTGTTTTGGCTAGTTAAAGCTAATGAGCTTGTTATTTTGAAGTCTTCATTAATTTTGAAGGAAATCATTTGAACTTTATCCTAATATCATGAATACCAAGTCATTTGAACTCTATAAATTAATGATGAGTTCAACTAATATCTAGTATCACTATAATTTGAGAAAAGTAGTTGAAGGAGATATAATCTAAGGTAAATTTGTGAGATATACATTGAAAAATTTGATAACTATAAACTATGAATATAATCTAAGGTAAATTTGTGAGATATACATTTAAAATTTTGATAACTATAAACTTAAGTCTTACATTGTAAAAAACAAAATAATCAATATAATTTATTAATGCCTTTAATTACATTGGAAAAAACACAACCTAAAAGTTGCTTTTAATAATGGTCGTCTAGTTAGTCACTATCCCACGTCTCCATACTTTATAACTCGAGTGGGTTGACTTCTCTTATGTAATATATATATATAAGAAAGTAAAAATATCATAATGAGGAAGAAGAAGACATTAAAACGCATATGTTAATTTTAAGACATTAAAAAAGAATTGATACAATAATAGTTAGACATAATTTTGATTTATGTTTAATATCTTATTAGTAATTTTAGTTTAAATTATTTTTAAAAATGTTATAAATTTGTATAATCATCAAATATGAAGATAATATGTGTTATTTTAAAAGCAACAAAATAGAAAATAATTATTTCAAAAGTAACAAATATAACTTTCAAAAATCTAGCTTTATTATTAGAGCACACTCAAGTATAAATCAAGGTATACCTTTACCATTTTTTTAATAGATTTGTAATGATGTCAAAATGAAAAAATTTTAGTCTATATTATTTAAGGTCGCTTATTTTCATATATCATAATTATGAATAGAGATGACTATAGATATCAATATGAGATTCAAATTTAAAGAGTATATTCATTGTGTAAATATCAATGCTTATATGGAATGAAACCTACTATGGACAAGTTTGAAAAAGAGTCTAACCCAGCTCAAGCATACAAAAAAGTAGGCAACATCCTAGATTCACTTGAGCTTTAATCCATTGAGTTTGGATATTGATGAGGTAGCTCTTATTAGTTTGAGTCAGTGCCGATAGCGAGTAGTAGTTGTAATCTAGTTCCATAAGTGAAGGATAGTTAAGAACTCTTAGATAAGTAACAGATTAAAAAATAAAGTGAGCTCAATTCTCTCTTCTTATAGAACTGATGACTAGTGTGAATCAAACTTAAGAAAAAGAAATGCTAACTTTAGTTATGGGTAATCTGGGATCAGAGATTGTAAGCCAGTTGGTTGGCTTGCTTGCCTATAAAAAAAGGATGAAGAATATCACAAAAAGAGAAAGAAATCACTCAATTGATTTAGGCTCTTTCCTTGTACAATTCTTATTTCAAGTTTATTTTACATCATTTGCTAACTATCTTATCATATAAACTATTCAAGAACAGGTCAACTCTTTACTAGAAAAGGAAGTTAAGACAACAAAGTTATCTACTCAATAACCAAACTAGTGACTAACCTTCTAAATAATTATAATAAGTATATGATAAAATCTTTTAGGCTTCAAGCTTAACACAAGGTGCTAGGATTATATGTAGCGCCCCCTCATCGTAGGGTACACATCGGGAAACCCGAAGGTCACACCGACACGTATCCCACGATAAAGGTTCACTACCAGAAAATTT